>PVJD01006848.1:0-92376 GCA_004026545.1 Mormoops blainvillei
TAATCCATTCCAATATCTGGTAGAATAGGCATTGCAGAAAGGATTTCCAAGCTTTAAAATTAAGCTCCTGTCAATAACTTTACCTCAGTTCTAAGACGAGGTGCAGAGCGCGTAGTGGCTGGTGTCCCATGAACAGGGGTGGAGCATCTCAGGAGCAAGGTCAGCGTGACCATCGCTGAAACGTCCCCAGCCCTAGTCCGCCTTCCCCCTAGATGATCTCCCCCAAGGCCATGTGTTAACATACTACCTGATGACAATCAAACTGTGTCATGCCCAGGGATTTCTTTTGAATGTTAGAAACACACTTCAGTTGTGTAATCAACACATACACCTGAATGCGTCCAATGAACAGATTAGCCTCTCTTTGGGGGAACAGGGATGAGGATGGAAAGTTCTCGCTTCACCCCTACCAGGAGTCCTTATATCTAAGCTGTAAGATGCACGCACCGGTGGTGCAACAGCAGCAGTTACATTACTGCTCCATGAAGGATGCTACCCAGCACCGCCCTCTCTCTTGATGCCGATTTGGAAGGCGTGGCTTAAGTTTAGAGTCCCCAGAGGATTTCTTGTGCCCTCGCTCTCCCGAACTGAAGATAGCTCAGTGTTCAGATGAGACCCTAAGCCAATTACCTGGTGTCTCCCCCTGGCGATTAGAACCGGTCCATATTTATTTTCCACGTAAAGACCAGAAGTAAGGAGTGGAGGACAGGAAGGCTGCATGGGGCTCTGAGCTTGACTTTGCATGTGCTTGTTCCCGGCTGTCGAATGCCTTCCCTGTACTGCCTGATTAATTTCTAGTCATTCATCTGGACTGAGCTCAAACGTCATCTTCCCTGTGAAAAACAATCATAATATATTGAATGAAGCTTCATTTGCCCAGTGTGCTCCCGCAAAATACTGGTGGCGAGCCCGGCGCCCTCAGACACAGTCTTTGCTCTGCTCTCATGCTGAGGGACTGGCCTTCCCTGCATCCCCCAAGTTCCGGTGCTGCAGACTGATGGCCGGTGCCTGCCAGAGAGGCATGGGCGGGAGATGGGGGTGGAGGGGCAGAAGCCAGCACCTTCTCATTTTCCTCTGCATTGAGTAACTCTGTTTCCTCTGTCTCGGTCCATGTTCGTGTCTAAACTCCAACTCCGTTTAGACAAGGCTTACTCTGTTTCCAGCTCCAAGTTGGGGAATTGCAGCTCTAGCAATACCTCTGTTTTAGTTTCCCAGAGCTGCTGTAACAAATTACTACAAACCTGGTGACCTAGAACAAGGCAGATGTGCTTTCTCCCAGTTCTGGTGGCCAGACATGTGAAATGAACATGTTGGCCGGGACACACTCCCTCTGACGGTTCCAGGAGAGAATCCCTCCTGGCCTTGTCCAGTCCACGTGGCTCCCAGAGCTCCTTGGCTTGTGGTGGCATCACTCTCGTCTCTGCCTCTGTCCTCACATGACCTTCTCCTCTTCTCTGTCTGCACCTTCTACTTTTTGTCTCTTATGCGTATTGGATTTAGGGTACACTTGAGCAATCCAGGAGGATCTCATTTCGAGTCTTAATTTCATTAAATCTGCAAAGACCCCTTTTCCAAATAAGGTAACAGCCTCTGGATCCAGGAATTAGGATGTGTACATATATGTTAGGGGTCACCATTCAACCCACCTCAGCCACTTTCCCTCTCCATTTCTCCAATCTCTGGATGGTACAGCTTGTCCGCTGCAGATAACCTCTCTGTTATCTCACTGCTCGCTCTTCAGCTTCTCAGACCCTGCCTTTTCTGTGTAACCAGCTACTCCCATCAAATTTTTTGTTATAAATACTTGAAAAGGTTATGGTGAGACCCTAACAGACATACACAGTGATTTTTATATGCTTCAATTAGATACCCATAATGCAACATACTATGATGCTTTGTTTCCATGTATACATCCCCTGGCATGGTGGGTGTGTCACCGTTGCCATTTTTCTTGTTGTCCCCAGGGCCTGGCACAGTTCCTAGTTTGGAAAGTGTTCAATAAATAATGCATTATGATTAATGACTGAAAAATGACTGAGGGAAGTATGCTTAATGGATCCAACATCTGGGATGAATGTATAAAGGGTCAATGGGACTACTGAAATAAAATATTTTTGTCCTCCCGCAAACAGTAGCGTTTGGAGAGAAAATATATTTGTGTGGATGGACAAGTCACTGGCTCTTGGGAACCCAATATGGGTAAACACCACAGAACAGAGGGGGTCCAGCAGACTTCTGTACTGTAAACATTTCTTAACACTTTATCTCTCGGGTTTCACTTAATGTAACACTCAGCATTCTTTTGACAGGAACTAATTATTTCTTATCGAATACCTTCCAAACACCCCTTTTTGTTACCCATAGTCAACCTTTCTAATAAAGGATCTGCTTCTAATCGCCACTAAGGGTTTTGGTTTGGGGGTGTGTGTGTGTTTTTTATGGTTATTCATTGTTACTGTTTGACGCGTAATCTCCTCTATACACTGTTGTCTGGCCAACATTCTAGATTTAGAGCTCTGGCTATTTTGTGCCCTTTTAGAAAAGTCTCCAGTGGCTTTGCATTATTTACCAAAAAGGCACAGAGCGGCATTTAAAACCCCCCTTCGGAACGCTGAGCACTCTGGTCTTCTCTCCTGCTGTGCTGGGGTGTCACTGTGTCACTGACGACCCGTCGACTTCCCTGTGGTCTGTGGTACACACATCTGTGTGCTTTGCTTCTCTGTATCTATGGGGTCTGACACCACTTCTGCTTGTCTTAACTCTCTGTGTTTTCAAAGCCACCATTATACTGACCTGGCTAACCCTTTGGAACTAGAGAGATTGGGGTTCCAACATAGGTTCTACTGTTCATTGACTACGCATTAACCTGAGAAATCCATGAATCTCTTGGGACTTTGGTTTCATTATCTACAAAATGGAGATTTTCATACCTAACTCAGAATGTTATACGTAGGATTACATGAGAAAATAGATGTCATATGCTCGTCACACAAATACTTAAAGATATTGTTATTATTCTCTCCTATGTTAAATATAATTTTCTCACTGGAAGTTTTCCTGATTTTCCAAATGGGGTTCTAACTCTAAAACTTTATAAGACATTTTGTTTTAGTCCCCCTTTCGTATTTAAGTTACCGAAAATTAAGTTTATTTAGCCCTTTAATCTAACCCGCTCTGCTACGTTAATACCTTCTTTTGCATCTCTTTATATCCTTTAGAATCATGAGCCCTGCACCTGGCACCCAGTAGGTACTCAAAAATTTTGTTGAATTGCACTGATTATCAACCCATTGAACTGATAAACTACCACATGTACCTCGTCTCTGTCTCCTTCCGAAGGGTTTTGCTTGGGAGGTTAGTGTTAGAACCATAGGGACTGCAGGCCCTGAAGCTATGGGGTCTCCACAGCGTTATGTTAAGGAAATGGCTCAGAGGATTGAAACTAGAATGGTCTTGAGCCATTTATTAGTTGTCAGAAATTGTTTTTATGTTCCCTGGATAGTTGACAAAATGCTTCTCATTCTGTCCCACCTCTGGGGAAGGTGGGGGTGTTGACATACACATCCTATAACTTTCGAAGCATCAGTTCATTTTATTAAAGCTGCTGTGGTTGGGGTATGCCACCACCATGAATCAGTTTGGGTCACTAATCAGCTTTGAAGCAAACAGTGGTCTAAACCACTTTTTAAAAAATAGGTGAAAGTGGTTTGGAGTCAGGATATTTAAGAACACATTATTCGTATTCCCTTTATTCACTCGCCCATATTATAAGAACGAAAAACCTGGCACTTGAAGGAAATTATTCCTCCAGCGGCACCTATGCTATGTCTTTGAGCTATTTTGCAAGTGAGCAGGGTTGCTTTTGCGTAAAGTATATATGTTTATTACAGTGCCACGCTTCTGTTTAATCTCAACAGTATTTTCCCAAAACTGAGTTACTAATCGGCTACTCTTAATGCACAGATTATTCAATGAATATTAATATCCCTTTTGTACTAAGGCAAATTCCTTCCTGTTTTGCAGTGGCCCTGGACATACTTTTAGCGCCTGGACCATCCGGACCCAACCAAAGGCCCAGGGTACCCATCAGCTGCGCCACCTCTGACACCACTCCACTGTCCCACGCAGGGTGATATGTGACCTTCAGTGGATGCCCTTTGGGCTGTGGGCACAGGAGGACGGCCAGGTGGGTCAGGGTAGCCATCATGCAGATCGCCTCTCGGGGCCTCACTGTGCACTGGCGACCGTGTGATGCAGGGACTGCTGAGTCACTCTGGCCACTGGGACCACACGTGCTGACGGTATGCAAGATGTTCACAGAGATTAACAAAAGTTTTTGAGTTCTAGAAATTAAATCTCAGACTGCGTCCAAAAACCCATGCCTTGTTATGCTAACGTTCTTCAGCAAGATGACAACAGGCCTTAGCGTTCGGAGCCAAGGCTTCCTTTCACCTCCTCCACCGGGTCAAACATGAATGGGTCATGAGAATTTCATTTGCAGAAGTGCCAGGCAATGTCTTAGAGTCACATTTAAGGTGTCATTTGATGACCTCATGGCCATACCCCACTGGCAAATTTCTTAAACGTGGTGCATGGTGAAAACGATTCTTCCTTTGAATCCTACCACTTCACAGAAATAGCTCTTTGAAACATTACCAACGAATCCTTCTTCCCTTTAAAACAGATTCACTGAGATTTGATTTGCACACTACACAAGGCAGCAAATTTAAGTGTATGTCCATGGTTTTAATGTACCTACAGGGCTGCCACAACAATATAATTTTAGAACATTTCCATCACTCCTAAAAGAAACACCAAGTTTATACATATCCACAGGCAGTCGCTCCCTGTTCTGCTCAGTCGCCCCTACGCCCAGGCAAATGCTAATCTACTTTCTGTCTGTAGAGATCTGCCTATCTGCAGGTTTCATGTAAATGGAATCATACAGTATGTGGTCTTACATGACTGGCATCTTTCATTTAACATCGTGTTTTCAGGGCTCATCCATGTTGTAGCACATATGAGTATTTTATTCCTCTTTAGTGCCAAATAATGTTTTATTATATGCCTATAGCATATTTTATTAATCCCTTTTTCAGTCAATGGACCTTTGGATCGTCTCCATCTTTGTCTATCATGGATAATGTGACTATGAACATTTTTGTACAAGTCTGCATAGATACGTTTTGTCTCTCTCTGGGTGGATACCTAGGGTTAGAATTGTGGATTCATGCGGTACTTCTATGTTTAACATTATGAGAAACCAAATCAAAGTATTCTCCCCAGTGAATGCATCAGTGAATTCTTACTTTCCACTGTGAATGTTGGTCTTTTATTAGTTTTTATCATTGACCCCGCTGTGCTACTTTGTACCAACAATCACCTGTTTCACTTATAACTTCCTATTGTTTACTTTGGTGATGCTTTAGTGTTCTGTTTTGTTTTTTTTTTCTCCTTGTCTTTTCTGTGACTCTTTCCCCTCTCTACATGCAATTTTTGTTTCTGCTTTTTCTCTCTACCTCTGCAATGTCATTCAGCAAAGGACGCTTTGCTTCCCAGCCTTACGGAGATTCAGATCAGTTAAAACTGCGCTGTAAAGTCTCTGCTAAGGTGCCATCACACAATCCTGAATAGTTCTCTGAGCTCTTCTGTGTAGCTGTCTGGTTTCAAAGGCAGTGTGTACACAAGGGGGCTCGTCACCTGCTCTGCCAAACTGGCCTTCTTTCTTCTCACTCTGTTTCTTAATGCCTCTCCGCTCCTTTGAACCCACACTTGAAATTTCAGCCATTTTTCTTTTCTCTCCCCTGTCTCTTTTGCCCAATTTGCCCACCCCTGTCCACTTTGCAAGGTCCTCGCCCTCAGAGACAGTCCCTTTGTCTGCACCATGCCCCACCTCTCTACTTTGCTCAAGCACCACACTGGTCATTTTGATTTCCTGACATTCTTTTTAACTCTTCCTGCTGATTGTGTTTTTCCTTTTCCTTTTCTCCAGCATTTTACATCTTCATAGTTCAATGGCATTCCTGTGACCCCTCTCTTAAAAATCTCCGAAGATTCTATGTTATGCTCTGAATAAAGAAGAGATTCCCTAGCTGTGCATTGAAATCTCCCATATATTTTTCTAGCCTTGGCTCCCCTGTGGTCCTACATAGAGCAGGTGTTGGGATCAGTGTTATTCTCAGTTCTCTTTATCAACTGGGCTTTGCATCTTCCTGCCTCCAGCCTTGTTCATGCCCCTCCTTGGGCTCCCTCTCCTTGCATCTATGGAAGCCAGTTCCTGAAGGCCCTAATAGCATGTGTCTTCCACAGCAATGCTCATGATCTCGCTAGTCTGAATTTATCTCTCCTTGAACTCTCACAATGTCATTTTCAATTATGCATGACAGTCACTTGGTACATACCTGATCTTCCCTCCTTAAATCTACAGTCCTTGAGGGTAGAGGCTGTGGAATATTTATCACAATTAGAACAGCTACCATTTCCTGAGTATTTACTATGGCCTGGGCACTGAGCTAAGTATTTTATGTGCAATATCTTCTTTAATTACCAAAGCAATTGCCTGAAATAGGCATTTTTTTAAATCCTCATTTTATAAATGAGGCAATTAATGCTGAGAGAGGATAAGGAATTTTAGCCTCGATTGTCTGGCTATAAAGTTCATGCAATTAACTCTATCACTTTCTCTAGAACACCTGCTTTAATAAATGCCAGTTAAATGAATAAATAATGGTCAGCGTGTATAGCTGAAAAAATGCATAAGGTTCTGTAGATAGATTTTAGTTCAAATTAAAGTTCTAATGCTTTCTTTGAAGTAAATTATTTACCATGTCCGGGCTTGTTTACTCATTCATAAGACGGAGAAAAGAGATAATAACCCTGCCTCACAAGGGTGTTGTGAAGATAAAATGAAACAGTGAACCCTGCGGCATATACTAGCAGGCCCTCGGCAAAGATTGGTCAATAATAATAAAAATGAAGTTCCATTTTTACTAGTCCTCCTGTCCTTGGATCTGCAGTACCCATGACAATTGTATGAAATTTATCCTACAAGGAATCGACTTCCTTACGCACTGTGCAAAGTTAGCCACAGCCTTTAACTTAGAATGAAACTAACAATATGGTGCTTCATAATTGAGTGCTATTTTTACGTCATTTATACTCGTATAGTGACATATCTATCTGTCTATCATCTGTCATCTAATATCTATCCATGCATTTAATTATAATGTCATTAAACTGACCAGGAACGCTGCCACTGGGTTTCTAGCAATGATGTGTATGTAGTTAATTCTTTATTAAAGACATTGACCTTCTTTCCTGAGCTCTAACTCTGTCTTGTTTCTACCCTTCAAGTGGCTTCAAATATGCAAGTAAAACTTCGTCTTCTTCCTTCTCATTTTGTTTCTCTGGGTAAATTCCTCCTCTTTTTCTGGTTGAACGCAGTGATTCATGACAGTGTTTCAAATACTTCCAAATACTGGCGTCCACAGAATACTACCCCTTCTAGCAAAACCTTTATATCAAATAAAACATTTAAATTATAATAACATGTGAGCATACACACTTTCAATAACTTGTACTATTTTGTACTGTTATTCTTATTTCTTATTCTTATTATTCATAGGATACATACCCTTTGACATTTTATAAGATCCCATCACTCATCAGTGGTCGAAGAAATGCCGAGTCTTATATTAACTTCTTATGTAAGATGGATCCTATTCTTAATACTCTTTTCTCCATAAAAAACAAACAAAAACTTGCTTAAGAGAACTTGGGAAAGGCAGACTGTTCTTAAGCAGGGGTGAGGGGAGAAGGAAAAACGGGGCTGGGGTGAGTGTAACATGTAACCACAGATTTAATTGAATTTTTTGGTTGCTCTAGACCATCTGAATATGGGTGTTACATTAAGATATCATAATAAAGATGAACTTTATCAATATGTTCCCCAGTCCATGGTTGGGGAATTGTAGATGGAGAATCTCTGTATATTTTCCTTTCTGTTGACATTCAGGAGAGAAGTGTAAAATTAATCGTTTTCAATTATAGTCGTATATGAAACTCTTGTGATCTATCTTGATTTATCTGTTTTGGTTTTTCTGTATTCTGATGCGAGGTATAAATTTCAATCTTCATAACATGGAGGGATTTCATAAATGCAGGCACAATTAGGAAAACTGAATGTATTTTGAAAGCTCTGTGCTTTAAATGCCTTAGGAAAGAATCTAGAGCAAACATCCAACTCATCTCTGTTTCAATATTAGTAGCTAAAACAGGTAAAGATTACGTGTCATTAAAGACAATTTCAAGGAAGTCTTGGATATGACGAGGTGACATTTTCCGTGCTTGCGATTGCCAAAGAAAGAAGATTTCACCCACATGGAGACAGTAATTTTCTGCAAGGACCGATAGCACGGAGTGGCCCGCTCTGTCCTTGGTAGTCTCCATGGGACGTCTCGTGGAGGATCTTCGCGCTGACGGCGTTACAGGTTCTGAATGGCAGCAGGAAACACTGGCAGTGCTGCTGGCCCTACGGTGTTTTGTCGACATCAGGGAACACTTTCCCTCTCATACTCATTAACTTCCTCCAAACGAAATGCCCCAAACACCTTTGTCAGGAAACAGTAAACTCCCATAGCACTCACCAAAATATAGAACACAGAAATGTCCCAGGTCCCTCAAGGAGGACTCACCAACCAACTTGAACTACTGGAACTTATTTTTACTTACAACTTAAACATTATAAAGTTTATTGTTTCACCTGGTGGCAGTCCACAGAGGGCAATTTTTTCTGTATTATTAATTTAGACAAAATTCTATCAAAAGGTAAGTAACTTGGGAATTTTCTCTAAAGTTTGAGAAATAAAGTTTGAGATAAAATAGTATTGAGTTTGAGATAAAATAGTATTTCACTTATGTTTATGTTTTGAGATAGTATTTCACTTACAGTGAAAGTTTGAGATAAAATAGTATTGAGATAGTTTGAGATAAAGTTTGAGATAAAGTTTGAGATAAAATAGTATTTCACTTATGTTTATGTTTTTATTGTCCTTTAAAGTAGCAAAAGAGACAGATGCTTATATTAGGATAGTAGATATCGTGCATATGAGCAAAATCTGAACAAATAACTAGGACTAACAGAGTACTGATAGCTAATTGCACACTTTTATAAGTATCAATTAATTAGCACTACTTTACCAGGAAGTAGAGTAAGTAAATATTATTATTCCCATTTTTCTGGGCTCAACATGTTGGAGAGATTTACACACATTTATTCAGAAATTAGGAGGAAGATTGGAACTTTTTCAACTGATAAGTAGACAGGTTTAATGATACTTCCATCTTCCCTTTGTAGATGGCTACAGACTTTCAACTATAACCCAGGAATATACAACTAGGAATATACACGGACCAACGAGCCAGATCTAAAATAAACCGGCTCCTTACAACTACCCTGTAAACCTGGCAGCTCTTCTTTCATCCAAAATGACCCTAACCTAACGTGAACACAGTTATTATAGGGGGGCCAAAAATCTAGCTTTGCTGCCAAAAGTAAAAACCAAAGAAAAAACATCGGTTTGATGGTTAGTTGGTGAAAGCAGGAATCCTGAGCCCTTCACCGTTGTGCCATCGGTCCCTCCGCCCCAGGCCACCCACAGGAACCCTCAGTAGGTTTGCACGAGCAATCTGGAACTTGCTCTCTTCTTCGGAGCGCATCACTGTCCTGGTCTTCTTTTTCCCATCAGTAGTCTTAACAGACATTTGTCTGAGGACGCAAGACCCTGCACAGAACCTCTCCTTGGAGTGGCTTCAGTTGGACTTGCACCCTTCTCTGGGGTGATGAGTGCACTGTCTGACAACCAGCACTTGTGGAATAGCCCGGTCAGCTCCCACGGGGACAGCGCGCTCCCTGCCCGCACCATGTTGGCTCCAAAAGATACGGGACGATAAACAAACTTTTCTGACCATAGACCTCATTCTTTTCCAATACTTAACACTGTGTCATGGTGAATGGAAAACCGTGTAGACAGACTAATCCAGAAGGGGTAGGCTGAGCATCCTTTGCCTGTAAGCACGTTCCCAAAGGCGTGCGCACTACTGGGGTTGGTAACTAAGACTGAAAAAAGGTGTCCCATCCTAAGATGTTTGAACTGCTGGTGGCTCCTTTAAAATTAATTTAAAGAAAAATGTGTTTTACTGAGCATAATTCTACAGTTAGGTTTTATGGATCAAATAAACATATAAAATTACCTATTTAACAAATGTTTGACTAAGAACAATGGACAATATGATTTCTTTAAAATTCTATTTGATTCTGTTTGGATAAAATTTAGAAGGCTGTATTAATCATTATTTTCTCAAGGAAATAGAAGTTTAAAAATTTAATTCCAGAAATAATTATTACTTGCACTGTACCTATTTTTACACACCAAGGATACTAAAATGAATGATGTAGTGATTGTTCTCAAGTGGCTCAACCTTAACGGAGATAAAGGCATATGATTTATAAATTTTAATATGATTCAGGTGACATAAGGTAATCATAGATGTATAGAGAAAGGCGAGAGTAACAGTACCCTGGCTTACTGAGGACGGCTTTCCAAAGGAGTCAACATCTCCGATTTTAAAGAAAGAAAAGACATTTATCAGAAGGCATATTCATTCCCACCAAGAAATAATGGGTCCTTCATCTTTTTCCAAGGTGTTTATTCTTTCTGGAGCTATCTATTAGAGAAACCTTTACCTATTGTATCAGTAGTAGAAAGACTGCCAGGCTGGGTATGAGTATATCTGAATTTGAGTCTAAATTCTGCCCCTGATATACTTTGAGTTGCTGGAAAAATAATTCCACTCTCACGTGGGCCTCAGTTTGGACTAGATCAATTCTAAGGTTTCTTCGGTGTTTGAAGCAACCAACTTTATTGAACGACACATGGCATTTAAGAGTGTAGGCTCTGAGCAGGTCAGGTCTGTGTGGGGATTCCTGTCTGAACTCGTCCTTGCCAGTTTAACTTAGGGCAGTTCCTTAATCTCTCTGAGCCTTTGCATCCTTTGCAGTAAAAAGAAAACCCCAGAGAGTAATCATAAGAATTACGTAAGATAATATGGAGGAAGCAATGTGATAAAGATCCTGGTTCATGTTTACTAGAGTCATTATACTTTCAGCTATAACATTTAGGGGAGAATTGGATATTTGGAGGGCAGTCGATACATAGTTGAATAAACAATACTAAAATAAACTTCTGTACTTCATCAAATATTACTCATTGGTCCTACCCAAGTCACAGGTAAAATAAATTTAACATAATGACGAAGGTGCTAGGGATCAGGTCCCCTCGATGTCACTGGCAGGCAGACTCTGTTAACACAGGTGAGGGCAAGGTTGTGGGTGTGATCCTCTCTGAGGCACTTCAGTTCACACTGTTTCGTTTTCAGCTATCGACTGCTAAGTGCTGGTCATCAGTTGAGTGCTGACAGGTAACTATCTGAAATACCTCCCTTTTCCAGGTCTTATGTCACCCAGGCTAGATCTTCCCTCACTACCATACCTGAACTTTCACCATTTTCTTTCTTTAAAAAAATTCTTCGCACTTACTGCCTTTACATACCACTCAGCGGTTATCGCCGTGTCATTCACTGAGTGGCCACTTTTACTGTGTTTCTCCATGTGGAAGGTAAGCTCCTGGCAAGCAAGACATTTTATCTGCCAGCTTACTGACACATCCCCAGTGCACTGATGAGTCACTGGTACGTGACAGACGTGCCGAATGAAGAAGAGTCACAGGAAAAAGGACGCACTCAGGCCGCTGTCAGCTCCTTAACGGGGGGCGGGTAGGGGCTTGCTTTACAATAGCAGACAGAAAGCTACTGGAGTGAATGACCTCAGCGTAATGAATGAGAGTCTGGTAGCTGTGAGATTTTCTTCTTCAAAGTCGAAGAGGTCTTTAGAAGCCTGTTTCACCCCAGTCAGAGAATGTATCTTTGTAAAAGGCATATTGCAGAGAGTATTAGCACATTTTCAGAGAAAGGAATCCACAGCAAAACTTGCGGTTTCTGAATTCCAGTCATTTGCATGGATCTGTGAAAATTGCTAAAGAGAGAAAAAATAAACAATATTAGTAGAATTGACAAGGTAGGAAAGAATCACTGTACAATAAAGTATATAATTACAAAATTTACAGATGGAGAAACAGATTGTCTAGACTCAGGCATGGAGCAGTAGGGGTCATAAAAGACTTAAAACTCTTTTCACTTTTGATATTTAGTGGTAATTTTGGTATGTTTTTCTCTAACACTTTATCAATTGTATCTTGGAAGAATTCTCTTCAGCTTGTCCATTTAAATGCCTCTCTTATTGATCACATTTTAATCCTATGTTGCTTGACATGGTTTGGGTCTGTTCTTTTTTAAGACTTTTTTGGGTTCACAGCAAAATTGAGAGGAAGGGACAGGGATTTCCCACACACCTCTGCTCCACACATGCCTGGGGTGCCCTTGTTGATGTATCCGAATTGCCCAGAGTCAGTGCTGTGCTCTGAATATTCACCCCTTCTCTCCGCCCTCAGCCCTCTGGCAAACACTGATCTTTTTACTGTCTCCATAGTTGTCTTTTCCAGAACGTCATAGAGTTAGAATTATACAGTACGTAGCCACTTCAGTTTGGCTTCTTTCACTTAGTAATATACATGTAAGTTTCCTCCATGTCTTTTCATGCTTGCGAGCTCATTTTTTTTTAGAGCTAAACAATATTCCATTGTCTGGATGGACCACAGTTTCTCCATTCACTTACTGAAGGACACCCTGGTTGCGTCCAAGTTTTGGCAATTATAAATAAATCTGCTATAAATATTTGTGTGCAGGTTTTTGAGTGAGCATAAGCTTTCGGCTTCTTAGAATAGATATCAAGAAGTGCAATTGCTGGATTGGGTGGTAGGAGTATGTTTAATTTTGTAAGTAACTGCCAAACTGTCTTCTAATGTGGCTGTACCAGTTTGCAATCTGATCAGCAACGAACGAAAATGAATGAGTGAATACATTAGTTTTTCCACATCCACGCCAGCATTTGGTGCTGTCAGTGCTCTGGATTTGGGCCATCCCGACAGGCGTGTAGTGGTATCTCATTATTTTAATTTGCATTTCCTTGATGGCATATTATGTGAAGCACCTTTTTACATGCTGATTTATCATCTGCATATCTTCTTTGGTGAGGTATCTCTTAAGGTCCATTTTGTAATCAGGTTGTTGATTTTCTTAGAGTTGTGGTTTAAGCATTCTTTGTATATTTTTGATAACACTCCTACATCAGATGTGTCTTCTGCAAATATTTCTTTCCCAGTCGGTAGCTTAACTTCTCACTCTTTTGACATTGTATTGTGCAGGGCAGAAAATTTTAAATTCAATGAAATTCAGCTTCATATTTCCTTCATGAATTTTGCTTTTGGTGTTGTTATCTAAAAAGTCATAACCATACCTGGGGTCACCTAGATTTGTTCTTGTGTTAGCTTCAAGGGGTTTTATAGTTTTGTGTTTTACATTTAGCTCTATGATCCATTTGGAGTTAATTTTTGTGAAGGGTATTAAGGGCTGGTTCTATCTACATTATTATTATTATTATTTTTTGGCACGGGTATGTCCAGTTTCCAGCACATTTTGTTGAAAAGATTGTCCTGTCTTTATTGAATTGTCTTTGCTTTGTTGTCAAAATCCATTGAGGATATTTACGTGGGTTTATTTATGACCTCTCTACTCTGTTCCATTGATCTATTTGTCTATTCTTTCACCAATACCATACTGTCTTGGTGCCTCTAGCTCAGCAATTTTCAACCTTTTTCATCTCACGGCCTATATAGACTAATTACTAAAATTCTGCGGCACACCAAAAAAATTTTTTTTTGGCCTATCTGACAAAAAATAGCTCTAATTTTGCGTCATTTACACAAGATGGCTATTGTTGTGTAGGCTGTTGTCACTTTTCTCATTTGACAATCTAAGGGAAAAGAGGTCAGTCACCCTGAATAAATAAATAGTCAGGTATTGCATATTTTAAAAATTCTTGCCGTGCACCCGTTGGAAATCACTGCACCAGCTTCATAATGAGTCTTGAAGTTGGGCGGCATCAGCCCCCCAGCTTTGTTCTTCTTCTTGAATATCACGGTGGCTATTCTGGGTCTTTTACTTCTCCATATAAACGTTAGAATTAGTTTGTGAATATCCACAAAATAACTTCCTGTGATTCTGATGGAGATTGCATTGAATGTACGCGTCCATTTCGGAAGAACTGGCATCCTGATAATTTTGAGTCTTCCTATCTATGAACATGGCGTAGCTCATTTATTTAGTGCTCCTTTGATTTCATTTATCAGAGTTTTGCAGTTTTCCTCATATAGGCTTTATACATATTTTGTTAGATTTGTATCTAAGTATTTAATTTTTTGTTGCTAAAATAAATGGCATTGTGTTTCTAATTTCAATTTCTCCTTGTCCATTGCTTGTGTACTTGTATAGGAAGTTGATTGAATTTTTTACTTTAAGCTTATATTCTGTCTTCTTTTTATAATTACTAATTAGATTCAGGAACCTTTTAACCAATTCTTTTAAATTTTTAAATAGACAATCATATCATTTTCAAACAAAGACAGTTATCTTTTTGCTAACCAATCTATATATTTTTTATTCATTTTCTTGTCTTTTTTCATTAGCCAGAACTTCCAGTATGATGTTGAAAAGGAGTGGTGAGGGGTAATATTTTTGCCTTGTACCTGATTTTAGAGGGAAAGATTTGAGGTTCTCTCTGTAATATGATATTCGCTGTAGGTTTTTTGGTAGGTATTCTCCATCAGATTGAGGAAGTTCCCCTCTATTTCTACTTTACTGAGAGTTTTCTTTCTTTATTATTATTATTATTTTTTTTAAGCAGGAATGAGTGTTGAATTTTGACAGATGCTTTTTCTGCATGTATTAATATGACTATGTGACTTTTTTAGCTTGTCGATGTATTGGAGTATACTAATTGATTTGCAGATATTGAACCAGACTTGCGTACATGGGATAAATCCCAGTTGGTCATGATGCATTTCTTTTTGTACGTTGTTATATTGTTGGATTTGATTTGCTAATATTTAGCTGAGGAATTTTTAAATCTATATCAATGGGAATTTTTGGCCTGTGCGTTTCTTTTCTTGTAGTACCTTTGCCTGATGCTGCTTTTAGAGTAATGCTGGCCTCACAACATGTGTTAGGAAGTAGTCTCTTTGCTTCTATTCACTGAAAAATATTGTGAAAAATCGATATAATTTCTTCGTAAATGTTTGACCTGCCTGGGCCTCATGCTCTCTGCTTTGGGGGATTATTAATTGTTAATCAATTTCTTTAATAGATATAGACCTGTTCAGGTTGTCCGTTTCTTCTTGTGTGAGTATGGTGGCTGTGTCTTACCGGGAGTCGGTCCATTTCATCTAGGACTCTTTGCTTTGTTCCTGATCTTAGTGGAAAGCCTAGTGTCTCACAGTTAAGTATGATATAGCTGTAGACACCTTTATTTTTTAACTAGCTGGGAATTCCTAGATTTCTGAAATTAATAAATTGGAAGAATGGATTCCAGCTCTGTCATTAAACAACAGAATGATCACTTGCAAGTTATCGAGGGGCTCTGAGTCTCAGTTTCTTTTTCTGTTAAATTGAGAAGTAAATTCCTGCTTTACAGAGAGATTGTAAGGACAAAATGAGACAACATATATGGGGATTTACAGGACTCATGGTTAATACATATTAAGTAATCAACAAATGTACAGTGACAACAGAAAGTACATGAAAAGAACAATTTTAAAAATTTTCCTCCACTTCAAACAAACATATATGAAATAAAAATTTGTTAGGTTGGTGATGATTCCAGTGATATCACAAAATGTATTTGTTTAACTGATAAAAATTGGGTCCAAGTAAGAACTTCTTTCCACAATTTTTTGGGGAAAGGACAATAGAATCAAAATGTAACCTTCTGTTATTTCTCTTCCACATTTTTCCTTACATCGGGGTACCCTTCTGAAGACCTATTAAAGTGAGTTGAATTATTTTAAAAAATATTTTGAGATAATTGATGGGTGGTTAAAGGAGAAAAGATAACTATCAGCTAATCTCTCACCTATAAAATTAAATTTTATGTTTTCTAGCACATATAAGAACAGAAAATGGCATGTGTTTAGTAATATATTCAGTAGCAGAGAACAGTTTTTGATTTACATTTTACAACCAAGAATATATAGATTTAAGTAATTCTGTACATTGGTAGTCATAAAATGGAATTGGTTGATACAGAGAGTTTTGAAAATGTCTCCATATTAAATTGGTGTAGGTTTTACTAAGTAGAGTCAATGTATCTTTGAGTCTGTGTATTCCAACAAGTCAAAATGGGGCCTATTCAACCTTGAGAAAGCTCATATTGATAAAGGAAAATTCACAGAAGAAATGAATAAATAAAGAGAAAAAATAGAATTAACTATGTCTCTGTTTTCTGCCTGGGAACAATAGTTAAATTACTACACATTATATTTCCAGGACCGGATTATGTAAGTAATTTTAAAACTCAATTTTTTTGCAATTAATCAAATACACTGAGCAATATAAGGTTTTCTCTGCTGGGGTAAAATGGGAACTATAATGGCGGAGTCGGGGGGAACCCAAAAGAGTTTGTAAACATCTGTACTGGGGAATCTGTACTAGGTAAGCACTCTCAGTCTAATTCTGGAAACGAGAATTATCTTCTAGGTACCTGGTGGCCTGTGAGAATACAGTCAGAGACACAGAGTAAAACAGAAACACCGTAGTTAAGGAAATTGCATTTTAATGAGTTTTAATCAGCTTGGCTGCACGTTGCTCATGTTCCCTGATTAAAAATCGTTGATTCAGAGACTTGCAATTTAAAATGGAATCTGGCTATAAGTCCCTGGTGAATATTCTCTAATTTCCTACTAAATACCCATGAATGCAGAAATATATGGAACCCCAGAAGACTATGAGCTTGAGACTGACAGATAACCTACGAGAATCTATAAGGAATTAACTGGGAGCCAGCTGAATCAAGGTGATACAAATATTTATGCAAAAGAAAGAGCATCACAGCTATTTATAAAAGTACTTCCTCTCCCTGCCAGGCCCACTTAAAAACTCGGTGTCCGTTCCGATTTGTTCTGTATTTAGCAGGATGTGACATCACGTTTTATGGGACGTGCACAGTGTTGTGTTCTAGTTTCCAGGGCTGATACCCATTTTCTCCCAATTTGATATTTCCCTGGCCATTACAGTGTGTTTTAAGAGAGAAAGTGGCTTAGGTGCTTTTATTCAAGATGTCATCATTCTAGGAAATGACCAAATCTCTCTTTTTAAAAAAATTTCTTTTTAGATAACGAGCTGTTCACCGTCATCTCCATCATTGACTTCACACTCTCATCTTCATGATGACCTATTGTGTAGAATAAATTTGGATTTTTTTCTTTAACATCATAATTTACTTCATTAGCCTGCTGTTTGCAGGCTGATTCATTTCATCTTTATTTGAATTAGTAGGTAACCAGTGTTGATTTCACTGTGAGAGACTTTTAATCAAATAAGTAAAACACTATCTTTGTTGAGCTATGAATTCTAACCTTCCCAATCTACTTTTTTTTTTAAAGAAAGATACCAATTTAAATAGACAAATAGGTTTTCTACTTATACATCAGCATTTACAGAGGATCCAATATATCTCTGTGTTATTTGGGGGGTACTTAGGGGGGCCTCCAGTTTTAGTCTCAGCTCTGTCATTACGGATTTGGGTGACATCCACTTTCTTTTTCCTACAAAATGGGGTTGTTGAAGCAGAGAATCATTCCCTCTTTTAAAACTGCCTAATTTTTAGTAGCAAAAATTAAATATCCTAGATTTTGCTTCAAATGGAAATAAATTAAACAATAAATAAATTTCTTGTGATACCAGAAAGCAAATGCTAATAATGCGGGAATTAACCTTACTATTTAAAAAGGTAACTTTATAAACCAGCGTTTCACTGGAATGTCATAGAATTTGGCCATCAGGGAAAACTGTTCTGAAAGCCTGTGACCTTTCAAGGATGGGGCGGGGGAGGGGCAAGCATTCAGACAAACACAGCGCATTAGCACTTCTCAAGTTCTTATTAATACGGGTTTTCATTTTCCCTAGGGGCCCTTAAAATCTGTGTGGCAGAAGATATTTGATTAGTCATAGAAACATTTCACAGCTCACAGAGCTGATACAAGGGGACAGTAAGTCTAGGTGGAATTACACCTAAGTCCGAAAGCTGAAATCTGTCATCCGCTGCTTAACACATTATACATTTATGCATGAATACGGCAAGGGAGGGTGAGTCGGAGACTCTCGCAAGCCTGGCTGTCTGAACACAAGCGTATTTTTCCTTGCAGAAGAGAGGAACATGCAAGGGAACAACACTGAAGAAAGACTCTCTTGGTGGGAAAAAATTATAGTTACATTTCAATTAATTTTTGTGATGATGAATCTTTCATTATTACAGTTTTCTTTGCCTTACATTCACGACATGTTCTGAGGGCCAATCTAATGACTTCATGAGTCCGATGAAAAGAAGGGGTTGCTATAGAATCTGTTCAAATCTCTGCCAAAGTCTAAGAGCATAAAGCCTGAATCCGGAAATCAGAGAAGTTATGCATTGGCTTATTAGGCAGAGATATATAAGAAGCAAAAAAAAAAAAGAAAAAAAAAGTCATGGACTGGATACGATGTGTGGGTCAAGACAAAGGTATCTGTCATCAGGCTTCGCGTTAATGAAAGTGGGGAGCTGAGAGGTCCCCGGTGCGTGCGATGCCTCCAGGTCTTGCAGAGAACGCAGCTGCCGGCTCTATGTATAGACTGAACTCGGACGCTGAGGGAATACAAGCATTCATCCTATAGTAATGAGATTGCTGGGACAGCTCCCAGACCGAGGCAGCAGAGCCAAGGCAATGCGTGCATTTTCCTTTCCCGACCAATTGCCGAGCTCGTTAGAAAGGCCAAGATGCCTCACGGTTAGACCTCTGGCACTTGGAGCCTGTGTGTCAAGCTCCCTGTGGCATTTTGCAATTTAAAAATTCAAATGCAAGGATGATTCCAAAATATAACCGCGCCATCAAAATTACAATTTCCCTAGATCAGCATTCTCATTTTAAAATGTCCATATGTGTCCTGGGCATGCGGATGGCACAGTGTTTGACTAGGACACCGTGACAGAAGACCACATGTGCAACAGAGTGTAGGGACGTCTAAGTGACACATACTGAAGATAGAATCCCAGGCTGCACACTAGCTACATAACCTTTGTGTATTCACCGCACTGCAGGTTAGAACAAACTCTCTCTTCTCTGTGTAAAATTATGCATTTGGAGAAGACAAAAACATAGAAGTCATTTAGTCTTTAAGGAAATAATGCCGTGGATAAATACGCAGCTACAATGATAAGCCTTGCAGGATTGTATCTGCAATTAAATAAAAAGTCTTTAGTAATAGAGGATTGTTTAAGTGACATGATATGTTTATACAGGCATTATTATGTAACCACTTAAATGATAATTCAATGGAAGGAGGCTCAAGATCTATTATTCAATTAAACAAGGGAATTCACCTAATACATATGTTTTCTGTGGTATGATGCCACTGTGTGTATGGCTCTGTGTAAATGAAACTCTCCTACAGTATTTACACACACAGAGGCATGTCACGTGTAGAAAAGAACTCAGTTGTGGACAGCAACAAATCGTGTGATCAGGGCTCAGTCATTTTCATCTGTGTCGCTTCTTGGTGTTACTCAGTTTTCTGTAATAAACATAGTATATTGGTTTTATAAAGAATAAAATTAAACACTCATATTTTGTAAAATAGTAGTAAAATGACTGGGGCTCTCTTCAGCTGGAAAAAGGGATGGCACAGCACGTCAGCTGGCACTGCAGGCCACTTATGCTGATGCCAAGCCTGGGAGCAGAGAAATCCTGAAGCACGTGTGACGAGGCCCCGTACGCGAGAGAAGCTCTGTCAAACCATGGAGAGGGACAGGTCACGCTGTGATGGCAGACAAGGACGGCACTTTCTCCTGGGACAACATTTCAGTCCTCACACGCACACCTGCGGAGAAGCAGTAGCGTCAAGGGGCTGAGTACAAAGTCAGGCACCAGAGACGTCGGGGTTCAAGTCTTCTCTTCACCGTTGGTTGGCCATGTGACCTTGGTCATCTTCACATTTCTGAGATTTCATTTCCTCGTCTGTTAGAGGGGAATAGCCATATGAAGAGTGGTCCTTGTCCTCCTCGGGGCTCACTATGTTCCAAGCTTTGCTCGTCCTGTCCCCCTGGAGATGAAGGGAGATTTGTCTGTAAAGCAGTAAGCCTGGTAACCGAGCACACAGCCCATGTTCAATAAATGCCAATTATTTGTATAGCTGCAGGGATGGAAATGCTAATTTAGTGTGTGCTCAATAAATGCTAATTATCTATGTAGCTATAGGGACAGAAATGGTAATTATTGATTTAACACACTATCATTTGTGTCTATACCTTACACAGCTCTATATTATAAACAGGGAGGGATAGGAAGATGAATAAGATACTTTTGCTGCTCCCAGGGAACCTGTATCATTGTGTGGGGAGCAGACCCAGGAAAAAGTGCTCAGTAAGGTGTCAGCACAAAGGGACCAACAGCACGGTGCCAGACTGGCCCCAGTCTGTCCGCTGTGGATTCTACCCCAAGTCGTCCGCGGTGTCTTTCTTCCTGGGATCTGGGGACAGGATGCTCCACAGACTGAAGTGGTCGCCTACCATCCCTATTTTCATACAGGAAAAACTTGGAGCAAATATTTAACTTCTACTTTGAAGTTTACCATACAGTTGGCACAGCCCTTCTGACTGTATCCGAATGTCAAAAGACACTCCTGTCCGCTGACAAGATAAAGGAGTTGTGCTATGGCTTTGAGACCCCTGAAGAGAGGTAATGCCTTAGAGCATACTTTTTAAAAAGGGGTTCCTTTTTCCAAACATGAAAAAAATTGGTCTAAATAAATAACCTTTGAAGTTTTAAAAGTCATTATTACCTGGTATTTGCATTGCTTTTTTACACTCTGGGACACATATTTCCAGTCAGTTGAGTCTTCCAACAGTCTTGTGAATTAGCAAAAAGCAGTGTTATTAATCTCATTTCGTTGACGATGAAACTGAGATATTCCAAGTTTAAATGACTCTCTTCCAAATCATCTAAAGTGGTAGAATTGGGTTCAGAACCCAAGATTCTTGATTCTCAGTCTTAGATTGTTTTATCTCCATTATACTCAAAATATATTTTAAGGCATTTTAGGAGGATGATTTATATAATTTTTCTGTTTGAAGGTACAGCATTAAAAGAACACCTCTGACTTTTAGGCTGGCCGAGAGAGGCTTTGTGAAAAAGCCGTTCTGCTGTCTCACAAGCCTGCATTGCAGTCCACGCTTTCCACTGATTGCTTCCTGAACTGCAGACACCACTGGTCGCTCAGCCTCCGAGGCAGTGGGCAGGGGGCAGTGGAATTTAAGCGATCCACCATCCTGCCGGACCAAAGACTCAGAACCAGAGGCTCCACGGAGCCCTACAGTGGAGACCGATGATATGATCATTTGGAATTTATTAAATTATCCTTTCTTGTTTAACTCTTGTGAATACGACCTGTAAAACTAACGTTGCCTCTCAAAAGAAGGGGCGTGAAGCACATGTTAAAACAGTTTGCAGAGTTAATAATGAATAAAGCTGTGGAACATTTGGTACCTCTATCTGGACAAGGTGAGGCTAGAATATTTTTTCTCAGATATCTGTTACATGGGTGAAGATACAGTTTCCAGTAGCAGAATTTAATATATTCACACAATTAAAAAACAGAATAGCTAACTTTTCCATTTCCAAAGCTTCAACCCTTTTTGGAAATTTAAATAATTTATTCCACGGGAAGACTGTTACCATCCCAAGAAAATTCATATGATCTAATGCTAATTTTTATTATTCAATATAACCATGTTATTGCTTTATTAAATTTGAAATTAGCCTCTATCATGATTAATAATATATGTGGGTACATGAGGATTTTCTTCAATCAAAAGTAGCAAAGATTTTAAAAATTTACAACATCATGTGCATATAATTAAGCAAGTTATATAAATGTAGAAAAACATAAAAAAGTAAACACATAATCCTACAACCAAAAGTGTGCCAGAAGGAGAAGAGCAAGAGCAAGAAATTGGAAATCTATGTGAAAAAATAATGAAAGAAAACATCCCTAATTTGGTGAAGGAGATAGACATGCAAGTCCAGGAAGCACAGAGAGTCCCAAATAAGATGGATGCAAGGAGGCCCACTCCAAGGCACATCATAATTAAATGCCAAAGGTTAAAGATAAAGAGAGAATCTTAGAAGCAGCAAGAGAAAAGCAGTTAGTTACCTACAGGGGAGTTCCCATAAGATTCTCAGCTGATTTCTCAAAAGAAAATTTGCAGGCTAGAAGGGAATGGCAAGAAATATTCAGTCCTGAAAAGCAGGGACCTACAGCCAAAATAGCTTTACCCAGCAAAACTATCATTTAGAATTGACGGGCGGAGAAAGAACTTCCTAGACCAAAAAAACAAAACAAAACAAAAACAAAAACTAAAGGAGTTCATCATCACCAAACCATTATTGTATGAAATGTTAAGGGGACTTACTTAAAAAAAAGAAGAAAATCAAAACTATTAACAATAAAATGGCAATAAGTACATATATATCAATTGAATCTAAAAACAAACTAAGTAAACAAGAAGAACAGAGACAGAATCATGGATATGGAGAGCATTTTGATGGTTCCAGATGGAAGGAGGGTGTGGGAGAATGGGTGAAAAGGTGAGGGGTTTAAGTTGTACATATTGGTAGTTACAGAATAGCCATGGGGATGTAAAGTACAATATAGGAAATAGAGTAGCCAAAGATCTTCTATGCATGACCTGGGGACATGAACAATGGTGTGGGGGTGGCCTGAGGGAGTGGGGCAGGGATGCTGGGTAGAGGAAGGCAAAAGGAGAAAAATTGGAGCTGTAATAGTACAATCAATAACATATAATTTTTTTAAAGGGTGTTAACATTTTGTCATCAGACTTAGCAGGTTCCAAATGGGGATTTGGGGTAAGTCACTCATGAGTCATAAGAAAACACTCCCTTGACCAGCTGTTGTCTGTACACATTTATCTTCTTCATGGATAACAGTTGACTAAGGGTCTGCTTACCGGATCCCAAGACCCTCCTCCTTTTCTGGAGATAGGCGGATTTATGCCTACTTAATTCTGAGATTTACCCTCTGAGCTAGAGAGTTTTCTCAAGACTCCACCTTGGGCTTCTTTTTTCCTTTCTACCCTTTTTGGAGGAAATTCCATGACAGCCATGGCTTTGTTTCTCCACTAAACAATTATTTCTAATATTCTTCTACACCCCAGGTATATCCTCTAAATTTAAGGTCCTTTTTCCTACCACCTAGGAGCACTATTCACTTGTATGTGCTATAGTTGTCTTGAATTGGATGTGCCAGCAGAGTCATCCTCTGTTCCCTAGACACGGCATCCCTCTGGGATCCCCGATATCAGGGAATTGCACGGCCATTCAATTGGCGGCATCGGCCACAATGCAGGAGTATGTCTGAGATCTGCTTTTCTTTCTCTTACTATATTCAATGAGTTACCAAGCCTATGCCTGTTTATTCCCTCTCAAGTTAAATGATCACAGATCTCTGCCGCAGCTCGGTGGATTTCTGTAACAGCCTCCGGACGCATTCTTCTTGGCTTTTTGTAATTCTCTCTACACAGCATCCACCCTTTAATACACACAGATATGGCTCTACTCCTAGTTTTTCCTGGCTTGAAGTTTTTTAAGGGAAATACTGGAGTCTCTAACGTGTTTTATAGATAAGGGGTAGCTATATAATTTGTCATCCAAACTGGCACACATTTGAAAGTGAAAGGGGATTCTATTTATAATTACCCCTATAACTAGGGTGATACGAGCCCAGTGGGAGAATGTGGGATCAACCAAGATGTATAGATACCCTTCCTGTAATATTCTTCATGATTTAGACTCTTGTTAACACTTCATGTTATACTGCTTCTCAGCCACCACCCACCAGAATATTTCTTTTAAATTCCACACATATGCTTTTTCTCATCTCAGAGATTTTGTAGAGTTGTTTTTTTCTGCCTAGAACGCATTATTTCTAACCTCTCGGAATCACAAGTTCTCCCCAGTCACCTGTCAGAGGAAATGCTGTCTCTTTAGGAACATTGACTTCCTCCCCATTGTACCTTATAGTTTTACTTACTGGTACTGCTTATAGTATCTTATATGTAGAGATTTTAATAAACATTTGTTAATTGAATGAATAAATGCAGCACAATGAAATTATTGATTTTTAAAATTTTTTTGTCATTATATTACAGTTGTCCCAATTTTTTCCCCTTTGCCCTCCTCTTCCCAGCCCTCCCTGCTCTCCCACAGCTCATCCCCACTCTGTTGTCCATGCCCATGGGTCATTCATACATGTTCCTTGACTAGTTCCTTCCCCTTCTTGCCACCCGTATCCGCCTCCTGCCTCCTCTCTGGCCGCCGTCAGCCTGTTTCATGTTTTCGTGTCTTTGGTTCTATCTTGTTCCTTAGTTTATTTTGTTCATTAGATTCCTCTTGCAAGTGAGATTATGTGGTATTTGTCTTTCACTGACTGCCTTATTTCACTTAGCATAACATCCTCCAGTTCCATCCACACTGTCTCAAAAGGTAGGAATTCTTTCTTTCTTTCTGCTGCATAATATTCCATTGTGTAAATGTGCCCGTTTTTTATCCACTCAACTACTGATGGGCACGTACGCTGTTTCCAGCACTTGGCTATTGTGAATGGTGCTGCTATGAACACAGGGGTGCTTAAGTTCTTTTGAATTGGTGATTCAGGATTCTTAGGGTATATTCCCAGTAGTGGAATTGCTGGGTCAAAAGGCAGTGTTGGTGGGAATGCAGACTGGTGCAGCCACTGTGGAAAACAGTATGGAATTTTCTCAAAAAATTGTTGGAGAGAGAGAGAAAGGGAGAAAGAGAGAGAAATGTCAATGTGAGAGAGGAACATCAATCCACTGCACCTCATACATGCTCCCACTGGGATCAAACCTGCAACCTAGGTATGCACCCTGACTGGGAATCGAACCTGCAACGTTTTGGGGTACAGGATGATAGGCCAACCAACTGAGTCACACTGACCGTGGCTGTAATTATTATCATACTCACCTCTCCTCTAAGAAGGCTTCATATAAACAGCGGCCACGAAAGCATGGAAAGTGCTTTGCACGTTCAGAGCTATTCCGGCCAGCTTTTTCTGGTTTGCAAGTGCAGATTATTGAGTTTTCAGGAATTTGATGCTCTGGCTGTTAAATAAAACTACTGTCAAAATTGTTACATAAACTTACATTATGTAACAAATAGTCAAAAACCAGGTCATAACAACTCACATTTCATGACTGCCTCATTACTGTATGCATTTTCCTATATTCTTGCTTTTGAGATGACTCGCGCATTGCATCTGCATGGTTGGAACGCACTGCACCTTCTTCCTGCTCTGCAGTCAGTGACACATGTAGGTGCCTTCAGTCAGTCACGGTGGGAGTGTTTGCACCACAGAAATCAGCAACCCTTACCATTTATTTTTGTGGTGATGTCTCAGCTTAGGAGAATGATGGAGAGAATGTTACTAAGGCAGGAAATATTTCTTTATTATCTGTAGCCACTTTGCATTGTCACTAAGACTGTAATCCGAAGAAGTATTCCTCTAGTGCTTAAATATTATCATCTGATTCAGCAAAAGAGGTTGCTCGTGTCATCAATTAATGCTCTTCTGACAAATATCTTGTGTTATTTTCTCCTTATTTGTTAACAAAAACAAAACCAACATTTATATCAGAACGACACTCATTTATCAGTTGCAGTCATAGCTTGTGGATAGAAACATCCAGCAAAATTCAAGGAAATATAGTCTGTGATAATTTATTGGCATTATGGAGTATATGACAAAGAATCTTGCATATTTTATTATTATTTGTAAATTGCTGCTACATGCCTTTATGTTAGTTAAGGTCATTTAAAAGATGGTATATAAATATATATATATATATTTATACCTTATTTTCAGAGAGTGGGTGGTTAAATATTCCCCAAGGCACCACTGCTCCCAGTAGAGACCTAGTAGTAAAACATGAAAGGATACACTGTTGGCTCACTGTGCTTCGTCTCCTTTCATCTTGCAGGTCAGGTCTCCAGGGAAAACAGTAAGATGCCGGAGTGACTGGGGGCGGGAGAGGGCTGGTGATGGTGCCCTGCACTTGGCTGGTTCCCTGACTTGGGAGACAGTCAGTGAGGAATAGCAGGTGCCTCTAACTTTTTTATTACATTTTTGTTTGTGAAGAGACGTTAGTTTTAAATGCATCCTGACTAGGTTTTGGATTTTTTTTTCCCTAAATATCACTCGGTCTGTCCTGTGGATTATTAATTTGGATTTCATCTTGACTCTGGTATTAGGATGTACCTTAACCTTGATTTCGGGCTTCTTCAGTATTTTCTTTTTTCCTTACCAAGTTCAAATTGTAAACTTTCTTTGCCTGTGAGGGTGTGTTCCTTGCAAGCACTCTCTTATTGCATTCTTTGGGAACAGTTGTCTTTACTTTTGTTCACTTTGGTATTTTCCCTTTGAGCCCTCCACCTTGCGTGTCAATGCCATCATCGGGCCAACCTCCTTCATGTCAAAGTTCTCAGTGAACTCTCATTATCTCATGTTCAAATGATATATGCTATCCCCTCTTTTAGCTTCTTGACGCATCCTATGTACGTGTCATAGGACTTCTGAGATGATGACATAACCATTCGTTCTCTGAAGGGAAGAAAGTGTAGTGAATCCACCCTCATGTTGGTCTCCAGGCTTACTTTAGAAATATGCTATTCACTCATCTCTGTAATTTGATTATAGACTCTAAGAAAGAGAGAAATGAACATTTATTGTGTATTTGCCTTGATATCAGATATTTTATTGTTTCATTATGTAAGTTTCAGGTGTATGATGTTATATTTGACATCTGTATATACCACAAAGTGATCACCCCCAAAGTCTAGTTATCACCCAGCACCATAGAACTGGCCCCCTTCAAACTCTTGGCCTCCCCCTCCACTCTGTTCCCCCTGGTAACCACTAATGATGTTCTCTGTATCTGTAAGTTTTTTTGTTTGTTTGTCTTGTTTGTTCTTTTTATTTATTTACGTTTTAAAGATTTAACCTGTGAGTGAAATCATATGGTAATTGTCTTTCTCTTTCTGACTTATTTCACTGAGTATTATATCCTCGAGGTCCATCCATGATGTCACAAACGAATGTCAGACATTTTCCATAGATTTGGCTTCAATGACTTCAATCAGTTCTCTTACATAAATTGCTTACGTAAATGAAGAAACCGAAAGCGAGAAAGATTATGAAATGGCCCTGAGACAGTGGCAGAAGTTGGATTCGAGCTCATCTGTTCTCCCCATTAAAATGGGGCTATTTTGTTGTCATCAACCTATAAAGTACCAAAAATAGAAACTAGTCATGAAAATGGCAGCATAATCCGTTTTGCCACTAGCCTGGCACCCAGCAAGGAGCACTGCACAGCACGGAAACACCTAGGACGTCGAGAGAGATGTAGAGGCCCACTGTGGCCCCTCAAAGCCTTGCTGTCTGGGGAGAGCTCCCTGTCTCATCCTGTGCTTCGCTTTCCTGTTTAAAATGAGAGAGAGAACTAGAAGATCCATTAGGTTTCATCTGAATGCTAACAGCCTTAGGTTTCTTTACGGTCAATTTTCCTCTCAGAGAAATGATGAGAATGCTTTCTTCACGCAGAAAGTCTTTTAAAATAGTAAGCAGGTGTCCCAACCCTGAGAACAATACAAGAACTGAAAAATGCTGGCTGCCCTTTAGAGATAAAGGACTGATTGCACTTTGCCCCAAATTGTGTTAGGACAGCATTTTATCATTGGACCTTGCTTTGATTGATATGAGGCAGCTGTCAGCACGGGTGCATGGTATTTCTCCTTGACTGAAAGCAGACAACATGAGCCTATAATTTAAGGCATTCGAACAGGAAGGAATTGTGGCTTTCACAATAGATGGTCAAAAGGTCAGGATGGTGATGGGGCTGTGTCTTCTGAGGATTTACCATGGTTACTAGGGCTTCACGTGATGCATTTAATGGCTAGCCAAGTGCTTCCTGCCGTGGAGCAGCTGGGGTGCTCAGACAAGGGCATGACCTGAGGCTGGAAACAGACTAAAATAATCAGACAGCATTGAGATAAGGGATTGCCTGTAAAGCTGCAGCGTCCAATGCTGTCTCCCAGAATTCTGCAAAGACCGATTAATCAAAGGAAGCAGGGCAGCTTGCCTGGAGAGAGATCGGCAGCCAGGGATGCTACTGCAGTTCATTGATACTAGAGGCCTGAAAAACTGTGCTCTGTAAAATACTTTTATCTGTGTCATTGGAATAATATTTTCTCCCACCCACTGAATCATGGATTCTCGTCCAGCCCAGTGTGTTAGTTCCCTCTATGGCATCCCTGATCGTAGCCAGCTGGGAATTTCAGAGTCATCCTTATGTTTTTAGCCATTCTCTATGGGGCTAAATGTATGACCTTTTAACTCTCTACTTGGCACTGCACTGTGTGCTTCATATGCATCATTTTATTTTATCTTCATAACAACCTCATGAGACATGTACTGTTATTTTCTCTATGTTACAAATGAGGGAACTGAGCCCCAAATTTGAAGTGATAGGTCCAAGTAGCAGATAGTCAGTGGGGGAAGCAGTATTTCCATCCCTGCGTGTATGAATCTATAGTACATTTTCTTTCGGTCTCCCAATCAATGACCAAATTGCACGACTTCTACCTCAATAATAATTCTTGGTTCATGTGCTTCTCCATTTTCCCATGGCCATCGCTTTAGTGTAGATCTTCACCAACCCTCACCTAGATTATTGCAAAAAGTCTACTGCAGGTTCAATATATAAAATCTCCATAGGTGACTTCTCTGCCTAAGATCCGTCCATGGAGGATCTTACCGCATATACTGTGAAGCCCACTCTCTCTAGCCTAGCAACAGCATTCTCTACAACCCCCCTATAACTTGTCTTTGCTGCCTTGTGTCCTTTCCTGCCACCACTCCCGAGCACATCCCTCACTCTAATCACACAGTTCTGGCCTTTTCTTGAACGTAACATATACTTCTACCAGTTCACATGTTTGGAATTCTAGGCTCAAGGGATTATGAAACAGTAAGTAATGCCAGGGTACCTTACCTTGTTAGGGGTGGGGCGGAGTGGGCATAATTTAGTGTAAAATAGCAGGAAAACCAAGGGTTTTTCTTTGTTGTTTTTGTTTGTTCACTTGTTCAAAATTAAAGAAAAGCTTCTGTGTTGTCCAGGCGCTCCACTGGCTGCTGCCCAAGGTCAACCCCGCCCATCGCCGAGCTAGGTCTCGGAAGCGGCCCGCAGGCTGGAGGCGCCCCAAGGGGCCGCACTTCTGCAGAGCCCGTGCGCGAAGGGTGCGCGCTCATGAAGCCTTCAGTTCGGCGGCAGCAGGTCTGTGCAGAAGCGTCAAGGACCGGTGGCCAAACGTGTACAACTATGTACGTGTGCTTATAAAGCATCGCTGGAAATATTTACCAACCCGGTCTATTTTCAGTAAAATATAAAAGCTTTATCCTATCATCGATTCAAATTTAGATATAATTTGTAAGCCAAGGTGTTTAACTTTATTTCTAGGGGTTTTATGTTTCTCAAGTTGTATAATTATAATAGTAAAATATAACCTTTGAGTATTAGTCAAAGTATTTGCTCAACGATATTTCTTTGCAATATATTTGAAACTTATGGAGTAACATTATTATCCCAGTCAATTTTCTATAGTTAAATAATAAAAAATAGTCAGTAATGATGTTAGTCTAACTCTGTGCTGTCCATTATATAATCCTCTTCAGATAGTTCCTACAGATATGTTAATATATTTAAATTGGATTAGTAATTAAATATGTTTCAAATAATCATTATGATTTTTTAAATTATTGACTTCTAGAGAAGAATATTATCTATAGTATCATATTCTGTGAGCACAAGTAATTATGCTGTTAATATTTTCCAAAATGAAGCTGTCTGAATCTGATAGACTGTACTGTGTCCATTGATTTATTTGTTCACTGATTTTGCCACCCCCACATGCTGGAAAAAAAAAGTTAAAACCTCAGAGACTATAATTATATGCACATCCATTCTGCCATTTGCTCTCTGAAAGTAAATTCTGTGGAAATTTTTATTGTTTCTGTGTGATTGCCTTGCTTCCTGAAAGGAAGAAGCTGTTCTCTGGAGAGGCTGGCTTAGTTTTGGGTGCCCTGTCATAATCTAGGGAAGACGGCAACATTAATTTTGCTGAATACAACAGTTGATAATGGCTTTGAAAATAACCAAAACCCAAACATTTGTATGCCATGTGTATGCATATGCACACATATGTGTACGTAGTGTATACACACACGCACACACACTCATTTCATCCCTGCAACGACCTTATGAGGCAAGCATACCATTATTATTCAATTCACCCCTGAGAGAACTGAAGAAAACTCAGAGGCGTTAAGGGCTTTGCCTAAATGCACACAGCAAGCGTGTTCAAGTGACAGAACAGGATTTGCAGCCAAACGGTCAGGTTTCAGGTAAAGTGTTAACCGCTCTGTTCTACTGCCTCTCATCATTGGAGAGCTAGGTGTTAGTGCCTGTTATACGCTGGGCTCAGTGCTAAGTTCTGGAGCGAACACAACAGGCACAGTTACCTGACCTCACAGGGACCAAAGTTTACTGGGAGCTGTGAACAAATAAACAGGCCGCTAAAAGACTGGTGTAATAAGAGCTAATGTGACAGTATCTCTTTTAAGTCAAGCCTATGTGATCACTAGATAAAACATAATAATTTTTGATACATAGCCATCAAAACTAGAAAGCAATCCCTAAAAGCCAGTCAGGATAGATGACTCTAAAACCAACAATCAAGAAGTACAAATGAAGAGTTCATGGGCATATATGAACTTGATCTGAACCTTAATTTCTGGGACATGAGTTTTGGATACACATTCAGGCTATGATATCCAGGCTTCAGGCCCTGTGCACGTGCACAGCTAATGCTGAGTCATCTGTGTAAAGTTTGGAGACCCTAACTTCGTCCCATCATAAAATAAATGGAACCAAAGAAGTTCCCTCCCCCTGGCCCACAGAGATGGCAAATTTTGAAGCTTCTGTAAGTAGGAAGTTGACTCAATATACAGAATAAGGTCTTTCCAGTAATTTCTAGGTTATTAAACCCATTCTCTGGTTCAGATAGCTCTTCCCCTTCCAGAGAGTTCTTCCTGAGGATTGTTGGTGTCTTCCCTGCTGACTGGGACTGTCTCAGCTCCTCAGAGAAACCGCAGAACAAAGCTGGTTTCGGTCCGTGTTATTACGGGTTACTTATGGCTAGAAACTCGTCAGTCTTTTCTCTACAGGGAAGGCCCACTCACCGACGGTTATTGAAAGGAGTCATCTTGGTCACACTATCCAGGGTCTGACCTCTCTTTGTCACATTGTATCCTCATAGGGATGATGGTCAGCTAACCACACATTTATACAACCAGAAAGAACCACACAGGTGACTTTTTTCTGAAAAAAAAAAGAAAATCGGGTTCAAAATGACTTGTCTCCACTCACAGAGGAAAGGGACCAGCAGCTTATCACGGTTCTGTCCAGTCAGAGCAGTGTAAATCCCTGCAGGAGAAGTTTGGATAAAGAAGATGGAAAGATTCTTTTAACCAAATAATATGTATCCTGTTTATGCACTGAATCGTAGTCCTCCCCAAAATCCGTATGTCCAAGTCCCAACCTCCAGTGGCTTAGACTGTGAGCTCATTGACAAATAAGGTATTTTAGATGTAATTAGTAAAGACGAGGTTATACTGGAGAAGAATGGGTCTCTAATCCAATAAGATTGGTGTCATCAAAAGGGGAAATTTGACCACAGGCACACATAGAGGGGAATAGCATCTGAACAAGAAGGTGGCCATCTACAAGCCAAGGAGAGAGGACTGGGACAGGTCCCTCCCTCACAGCCCTCAGAACCAATCAGCCCTGCTGACACCCTGATCTTGGACTTCTGGCCTCTAGAATTGTGGGACAATACGTTTCTGCTACTTCAGCCACTCAGTCTGTGATACTTAATTTTGGCAACCCTAGGAAAATGAATACAAACCCCTAGTACAAAAAAGGGTTCTAAGGTCTCCCAACACTTGTGTTGGATATTTATTCAAGATTCTGTGTAATAATTCTGAAGTTCTTCTGTTCATTACATACCATAAAAATACTTGAAAATTCATGATATTTGAGCATCTAACCTACATGCCCTAAGTTGTCCTACCCAGCTAATGGTGGAGAAGTCCTGTGTCATAGCATGGGCTCATTTGCTCGGGGGAAAATGCTCAGATGTTCACTGAGCGGCTGAGGTGGCACCTAGGCTCTTGAGCTGGAGTAGTGTGGAAGCTTTGTGATGTGTCCCGAGATATGGGGATCCAACAGGGGACAAAGAGTTGTTTTTTTTATTTTAATTACAGTTGACATTCAGTACTGTATTAGTTTCAGGCATACAACCCAGTGGTTAGACATTTATATAGCTTGCCCAGTGACATGCCAGATGAATCTCGTACCCACCTGGCCCCATACGTAGCTATTACAATATTATTGACTGTATTCCCTCTGCTGTACTTTACATCCCTGTGACCATTATTTTAAATCCTCACCCAAGGTTCTGTTTATTTGTTTGAGAGAGAAAGGAAGGGAGAGACAGGGAAAGAAACATCGATGTGAGAAACATCGATCGGTTGCCTCCTGCATGCACCCCACCCGGGGATAGAACCTGCAACCTAGCTATGTTCCCCACCCAGGAATCAAACCTGCAAACTTTTGGTGTACACGGTGATGCTCCGAGCAACTGAGCCACATGGGGCCAGGGCCCTGCGACAGGCTGTTTCTGTAACTGCCAATTTGCATTTCTTAATCCTTTCACCTGTTTCACCCATTTCCTCAAACTCCTCCCATTCGGCAACCATCTATTTGTTCTCTGTATCTGTGAGTTTGTTTTGGCTTTCTTTCTTTATTTTGATTTTTAGGCCTATCCATGTTGTTACAATGGCAAGATTTCATTTTCTATGGCTGAGAATATTTCGTTGTGTATACGCACCACGTCTTCTTTATCCAACGTTGTTGATGGACCCTTGGGTCACTTCCATACCTTAGTTCTTAGAAATAATGCTGCAATGCACATAGGAATGCACACATCTTTTCAAAGGTACGTGCACTGGTCTTTGGGATTTCTTTGGATACATACCCCAAAGTGGAATTACCGGGTCTATTTTTTATTTTTTGAGGAACCTCTATACTGTTTTTCATAGTGGCTGCACCAATTTACAATTTACAACAGTGCACGAGGGTTCCCTTTTCTCTACACCCTCACCAGCACTTGCTGTTTATTGACTCATTGATTATAATCATTCTGATAGTTGTGAGGAGATATCTCATTGTGATTTTAGTTTGCATTCCCTGATAATTAGTGATGTTGAATATATTTTCCTATGTCTACTAGTCCTCTTCGGAGAAATGTCTATTCAGGTCCTCTGCCCATTTATTAAGTGGATTGTTGGGGTTTTGGGAGTGGCATGCAAAAGAAGAAAAGAAACTAGACCACTTTCTTATACCATATCCAAGAATGTATTCAAAATGAATTAAAGACTTAAATGTAAGACTGGAAACCCTGAAACTGCTAGAAGAAAACATAGGCAATATATTCTTTGACATTGCTCTTAGCAATATTTTTGCATGTTTCCTGGGGCAAGGAAAACAAAAGAAAAAAAATGAACAAATGGGACAACATCCAACTAAAAAGTTTTTACGCAGTGAAGGGACCCATCCATAGAACAAAAGAAACCAAATGAGTGGAGGAAGATATTTGCCAATGATATATCTGATAAGGGGTTAATATCCAAAATATATAAGGAACTCATAAAACTCAACACCAAACCAAAAAAAAAAACACCCTAAAAATCCAACTACAAATGGAGAGAAAAAGTTTTCAAGTTGAGTCCCTGGTCGTGCACCTGCTGATAATATAATTCCCTGAGAACTCCTCGGAGCCTTTCTGAATCAAACCGGACAGCACGATAGGTACCGTCCACAGGGCTTCTATTTTAATTTCAGCTTTTCCCATGTGGATAAAAGTTTGCTGAATTCTACTGGGTTTACCTTTTATTTTTTAAATTTTTTTAAAGCAAGGTGGGTGGAATGTATTGTCTCTCAAAATAAGTACTGTCGAGGTTCATAAAGACTTAGGTTGCCTGAAAATGTGACTATTGAAACATGAGACAGCATATTTCTATGTCTGTATAATTGGATCTGTGCAGCTTTTTACTATAGAAAATGAGACAGCATACCAGAGGAATTACCTTCTTTTGAAAATTATTTCAATTATCTTTTGTTTTTAATTTTATTTTTTATTTTTTATCCCCACCCAAGGACATGCTTATTGACTGTAGAGGGAGAGAAGAGGGAGAAAAACATCAACGTGAGAGAGAAACATTGATTGGTTGCCTGCGATATGTACCCTGACAGGGAATCAAACCCACAACCTAGATATATGCCCTGACCAGGAATAGAACCCAAGACCCTTTGGTCTCGCGGGATGATACTCCAAGTTGCGCCAGTCAGGGCTGTCTTTTGTTTTTAGAAACTATTGGGTTATTTCGAAGTTGTCCCTGAACTTTAAATAAAACCACATTTAAATATGATAAATGCCTTCTAGCCAAGATGTTTTTATATGCAGAAATGGGAGTTGTTTAAATATCATCCTTGTTACATAATACTTCACTACAAAATGTACAAAACATTATGGTTTTCTTTTTTTTAAGGAAGACTTTTTTTTTTTCATTAAGACTGCTTCAAAGGGATACATCCTACATGATGCCATGCATGTAATATTTGTGAGAAAACATAATCATAAAGATAGAGAACAGATTAGTGGTCGCCAGGGGTTAGCAATGGGGAATAAAGGACCCGTACAGCAATGGTATAGTTGAATATCTCGATTTTGGTGGTGGTTAGGAAGGTACATATGTGATAATATTGCAAAGGAACACACAAACCCACAAATACATGTATAACTGGCGACTATAACTTCCTGGGAATACTCACCTGGGAAACCCAGTGTTTTAGTAATTCTTGGTCACTGTGCAGACAGAAATGCTCCACTTACCTATCCTACCTTTTACTCTTACCTCACGTATTGTTTGCTTTCCTAGCCCAAGAAACATTTCTGTCCTTTATCCCCAAATGTTCATCATGCCTTCTGTAATTCAGTTTAATTTCATTGTAATTATACTTAATTAGGGTCTCATCTACTCCCACATAGCTGACCTTTGAGCCTTATTCAAATTGGTTCCTCTAATTCATACGCTTACTCATCACTACCGCTGACTCTCCGAGTCTCTTACTCACTGAACACTTTGTTGAGGTGCCAACTCCTACTCTCTTTCCTTTGTTCTTCTATACAAATATACTTTTAAATGATCATAGATTCTTCGTGTCTTTCACATTGACCATGCCGTTAGTCATTCAACACCCTGGCTGTACCCTTTAGTTATACTCCGAATTCAACTGGAAAACTTAAATTCAAAGTTCAGCTTAAATATTGTAGCATCTAATTAATTTACATTACTTAGTAATGTTTTCTAAATATATGTTCTGTAATATTTATATCTCTGGTTCCTAGATCCTGCATTCTTTCCCTATGACTACTTTCCTGTCATTGCCTCATGCTTTATTCAGTTTAGCGCTCATGAGCCATCACTTCAGATGTTTACTTAAATATCACTGATTCATTTGTCACTTGTTTCTTCTGTCCTATCCCATTAACAGAACCCACACTGAGCATTCCTCTGTGGCTCCATATGTTTGGGGCTGTTCAGTACTGAAACACGCTGACTGGTGCTTTGGAACCATGGTCTACACTTTCGAACGTTCTCCCATTGCTTGCAGTCACTCATGTTTCCTGATCTACCTTTACCTGCGATTCTCTCAGAAGCCATTTCAAGCACTCTTCACTCTCCTCAAGACTTCTGCTTTCATGTAGCTTCACTCCATTTTTAAAATAAATTATAAAAGTCATCAGATGGGAAGTTTCTTGGCATTAGGACATCCATCTTCATACTTACGTACCTTCTCACTCTTTTCTCTTTGCCGCATCCCTGAATGCCAGAGTCCTTACCCTTCCACCTACTCAGGGACATCAATTCAGTTATTTCTTTGTGTCTTACGTGTTTGCAATGATCTCCTGTTATTCTGGATCTCCTCTCTGCTTCAGTCCATCCAATTTTTAAAGAAAAACATTAAACAAATCTTAATCCTAATTTCTCCTCCAAACATTTTCTCTCTTTTATAGCCCAGCTTATTTTATTTTATTTTATTTTATTTTATTTTATTTTATTATTTTATTATTTTTTTAAAGGAAAGGTACTCAGCATCTCAAGTTGTACTAAATGAATACCTCTATTGGGAAATATGTTTCTCAGAGAATCTGTAGATGGAATTGACTGGGGTTTAACGACTTCTGGATTCCCAATAGTTTGCTCTGCTAGCTTCTTTGGGAACATCAGTGCTAATTATTGTCTGAGAGATAGGGTGCACAGTGACTCCTGTGTACTTCGAGCCTTCTTGTAGCCAGGTCAGCGCCCTCCAGGGCCCATTGTGGTCTCGTGCGGGACCTTCAACAGGGCCCAAGTCCATCTTACTCTTCCTCAGAGGCCGACACAGAACAGGCCTCATTCAAGGATTAATGCCAATCCCTGTTCATAAAATACACATGGGGCAAAAGTAGGTTTATAGTTGTGAGTATGCAAAACTCAGAGTTTATTTTTGTATTATTGTTATTGTATTATTTTTCATAAGAACAACTGTAAATACTTTTTTCCCACCCTGTATTTATTCTCAACACATTGTATTGCATTTTAAACCCTTAGCTACAAGCACCAAAACCAAGACACTTAACTATACCATAGTAACTTGGTTTTCCCTAAATCAGGATATTTGGAATTGTCCAGTGGCCTTGGTTAATTGTGTCACATACGGAATAGATAGAGCTTCCGGTATCACTAAAGTAATGAAATAGTTTTCTGCTTGTTTTTGTGAGTTAGGAAGAAATATGGCACAGTGATGTGATTAATTTGCATCTAGTTCCATATTCTTGCTAACCTTAATTTTTCTCTAAGTAGATCAATGTTCACATTAGCACCTGTGTGGTGAATAAAATCACTGTAAACAAATGCAATATTTTGTATTCACTTATTAAAAGGACACACACCTTAGATATGGTACATGTCCAACTCCTAATCCACTTTTCTTTCTCATGCGTTAGGCAAGCTGGTATGTAGGGTAGTGCTCCTCAGTGTGCAATACTCCTCACACCCGACAGAGTCAGTCAACCCCGGGGTCCGTGCTGTTATCCTGGGTGCTTACATATGAAGCATGGGATGCTTCATAAACCTTAAGTTCAAGAGCTGCTGCCTTATTCTTGATCTTGGTCCTCAGGTTCCTTAAAAATTATAAAGAAAATTATTTCGCTGTATTTGAATGAAGCTACGTAATTGCCTTTAATAAGGTTCATACCTGCTTGAGTGAAATTGACCCATTAATTCAAATCAGGTTTATGGGTATTTTATCCGATTTGATTAGTCGGTTTGGTAAAAGTGGTGGAACTGGTTGTGTGTAAAAATATAGGCAGCTTTGATAAAAATTACTGTTACATGCAAACAAATGGGGCATAACTAAAATAAGAGACCTCTTCAATTGCGTGATGCTGATGAAGGCCTTGCTGTAACTGGACAGGTGATTTCCGATTCGAGCCTGCCCTAACAGGTGCCTGTTACAAATGGGAACAATGGCTCCTGATTACTGGTGACCCAATATCGCCCGCTCTCTGCCTTTGGAGTACTTTTAGCAAGCAGCACACTGCCCTAAGGCCTCAAGATGGCTTCCACAGTTCGTCGTCTCTTTTGAAGACTTCCCTAATCACCCAGTTTTACTCTGATAATTCCTTTATTTCTTCTGTTCTAGAATTAAGTCATTATATTTGCTTGGATTTAACAACCAGCTTTATATTCTTTTCTGTGGGTTCTTTTTTCTTTCTTTCATTAGTTTACATTGTATCTGATATGTAGTTTGAATTAAATCAGGAAACATTTACTGAACATCCACCAGATGCATAACAATGTTGGATTCTAGTACGTCCCTTGCCCTTAAAACATTTCTAACCTCTCTGGAATGATAAAACAGACACCTTAATAAATACATAGCAAAGGAGTGTCGATGTGGTAAAACATAGAGTTCTGAAAACCCGTATTTTGCTCTGAATCCATCATTAACCCACTATAACACTATGAAAGCCTTTGGTTAGTCTGAACTCCTGCAAACAAGGCAGATCTGGAGGATTGTTAAACTAGAACAATCTGGTTTTTAAATTAGAGTTCTGGGAGTAAAGAGTTCAAGGTGCGCTGGTTAATCAAAGACTATGATGAAAGTATTTTTACTTGAATCATGAAGTATAAGGAAGGAAAAAGAAGGCAAAAAGGAACAAACACCTCCTCAGTACAGTGAGAAGTTGGCCTCTTTGTATACTTTATCTCACTTAATCCGTATAATGATTCTGTCACTTTGGTATTAGACGTAACCATTTAAATATGGCTTTTGTACCCTACTAACAGTCAAAATGAGCAATTTCATATGCTATGGGCAAATACTATTATCCTAATTAGATAGAGAAATTTTACCTCAGAAAAGTTAAATAGTTTATTCAGGGTCAGGCAATTATATCTGACCCTAAGGTTCTTACCAAATAATTTATTTCCATTTTTCCTATGTGTAATCCATCAGCCAGGTCCTGTAAATTCTATTCCTAAGATAGCCAAAGTTTACTCAATTCTCTCAGTCTCCACTGCTGTCATCTTAGTCCAAGTCACAACAGCTTTTTCCAAATAATATAATGGCCACTTTGCTTCTATTTGACTTCCTGAGAGGCCATCCCCTACACAGTTTCCAGAGTTATTTTAAAGATTCAAAACAGAAGCAAGTCATGTCAGTCCATATTTTAAAAACACAAACAAAATTAAACCCCCCCCCAAAAAAATTCTGATGGCTTCCTGTCATGTTTTGAAACAGATTTATCTGTTGTTACCATGTTTCTTTACTACAGTTCCTTCCCACAGTTTAAATAGGTGGGACATATGTGGTCAGGTTATTTGTAGAGTGAATTAAAAGTGAGAGAGATCATCTCTGTTAGAAAGAGTTGGGAAAATAAAGTAGCGCTGATAAGGCGGGAACGGACCGCAAGGGATTTCGAATGGCAAGGTTATCACTTTATTCTCTTGATCACTGGAACCCATTGCAAGTCTATCAGTGGGGAGGTGTAGACAAAAAGTAGTGTCATAGAAAGATTAGTCCGAAGGCGGAGACTAAAAAAGGAGACAGAAGAATAAAAAAGGGAAAGGAAACCAGCTGGAAAGTTCTCTCAGCGGACTGTACTGGATAATGATGGCTTAAGCAAAAGAGGAGACTGTCTGGGGAGAACAAGAAAAATAGTGATGGGAGTTTCTCAGCAGCAATAAAGGAAAAGGGGCTAAGGACACTGTGGGCTCAAGAAGATTGTAATTCTTTTTTCCTCTGAGTGAACAGATGGTTCTCCTACTAGAGATGAGGCAGGTCAGAAAAGGAAAAGATGTTTTTCTAGAAAAATGTTTAGTTTCAGATACTCGGAGTATATGTTAAAATGTGGACAAAATGCATTAGAATATGAGACCAAGTCCTTTGTCTCTCAAAGAAAGGCCTTGACTCATCCACCTCTGCGCTCTGCTGGTGCCCTAGGTCACTCTTGCACTATTTTTGTTCTCTTGTCTGGGCTAAGGGAATAGTTGTCCCTGGGTCTTTACACACCTTTCGAGAGCTTTCTTAAAAGCAATAGGTTCCTGCATTTCCAGACTGAAACTTCCAGTGACCTCTCTTGGGACCACGTCCCGCTTCTCCCCGTTTCCTATGGCATCATGTCTACAGTCCTTCGTGTGGCACACAGGGGACTTCTCTCCCTGTCTCTAGCTTAATTCTCTTGCCTTCTTCATCTCTCACACTCCTTCCCCTCCCCCTCCGGTGCCCATGAGAGTTATCAGTAATCGCTCTCAATAGACCCCCGCCCCGCTTCCCCCTGGTTCCCAAATTAAGAGACCTAGGGCCGCATTCGAACCACAAGGCAAAAGGGGCGTGGCCTCTCTGTATCCTGGTCAGAAACTTTAAATTACTCAAACAAAAAGAAAGATTCTAACAGCGCCCCCTGGGAAAAAGCACAAATGCAAAAGTCAAGAAGTGGCGCTTCGAGGAACGTAGAACATTCTACAACGTGAATGCTTCGTTCCCGTGACAGGTTCTGCTTCTCTCCAGAAAGTTGCACAAGACCAGTTCCCTTCTGCCTGCCCCGCGAAGCAGGGTGGGAGTGAGAATGGGGAGAGCTGAGCTGCCCCGGAGCACTGGTTCTCATCCTTCTTTAAAGTATTGAGAGTAAAAAATAAATTTTGCAAAATGACCCAATATTTTCATAGTCTTGAGCTGCATGATGATATTTCAATCAACAATGGACCACATGTACCATGGCAATGTACATAGAGGTTATTTCATCCAGTCGTTTCATCCATTATGTCGCAGATGTAAAAACAGAGGCATTAAATTAAATGGCGTGTCCCAAATGATAAATTGTTGGCATCGGTGACAGGTCTAGAATCCCAGCCTCTTGCTTCTTGCTACAGTGTTTTTCTGTGGTGTGGTATTGCTTCTCTCTGTGTTCTTAAAACATGTGAGTTCACGAAGTTGCCAAAGAGCAGGAAGAGAGCACAGTGGGAAATATTTCCGTTCTCAGTTATCATGTGTTTTTCTCTTAGGAACTCAAGGCACTGAATAACTGGCAGGTTTTGTTCAATATATTAATTATTTTTATAAATAAGAAAAATTGAGGCAGGTTGACTGAAAAAATTAACATATTAAGTCTCTGGTGAAGCTTTTATGTTTTCTGAGCTTCTATGATTACTCTATACCCAGGAATACCTTCTATTAAGGCTTGAAATCTTGATTTTTCTTACTAGATTTTCGCAAGTTGAAGCTAGGAGGGAGAGAGAGTGTCTCAGAAGACAGAAATCATTTATTAAACATTAGTGGCTGCCTTTCTCTTTTACCCTCAACATAAAATTTGAGGAAGGAAGCGAGAAAATGTGACTGTCACCTCTTTCCTCGGCTGTTCTGTGGGGCCCAGGATGTGCAGACTCACCCTGGTGTCACCAAAATATGGTTTAAGAAACAGGAAGAGGACAACCTGATGGGAGGACACAGGTTTCCCTGGGAGGCGAGGCTAACTGGTATGTATGGCGGACATTTCCCGGCTGCAGGCAGCGCTCACCGGCCACTTCCCCACCCTGCAAAGGGCTGGTCATTGGACAAAGGAATGGATCAAAGAGAGGTCTGGAGAATGTCTTCTGGAGGCAAGGGGTACAAGGAACAAGTAAATAAAGCATTGTCTCTGCAAAAACCCTGAATCCAAAGGTCTGTGGAGAACCATTGAAGGGCTGTGATGGAAAGAGAGGCATTGTTTGAATGCCAGGCACACAACATGAACTTTTAAAAGGTCCCTTCCCTTCAGTGGGGCTGGCATGGGTAAAGGGAAACAAAACTTGTTTCCACTTAGGGAATAAAAATCTCTTCACCTGCCCTCAGTGAAAACAGAGGACAGGGAGAGGGAGGGGACAAGGAAAGGGAGAAAGGAACGGTGTTCGTACTTGTCACTACAATCTGTTTTTCACACCCTCAGTTAAGGGTACCGTTATGGAATAAGTTGTATCCCCCCAAAAAACCTTGTATGTTGAAGTCCTAGCCTCCTGTATTTCAGATTTTATCGTATTTAAATCATAGGCTTTTTAGAGAAGTGATTAAGTTAAAATGAGGTTAAGGTTAGGGTGGGCCGTAATCCACTATGTCTGATGTCCTTAATAAGAAGAGGACATTTGAACACAGGTACATACAGGGAAAGACCATGTGAGGACACGAGGGGAGGGGGGGCCATCTAAGCCAAGGGGAGCAGCCTCAGAAGGAACCGACCCTGGCGGCACCTTGATCTCAGACTTCTAGCTCTCGGAATTGTGAGAAAATTAATTTCTGTTGCTTAAGCCATTCAGCTGGCGGTGCTTCATTCTGGCAGCCCAAGCTGAGTAATACAAGGGGCCCGATCTAAAACAGGTGTAGACGGCTAACTAATCTAAGCCGAAATGGTCATGCACGATGTTTTGGGAAGATATCAGGGATGGCTGAGCTGGGTAAAGACTTCAGGTCTTCTCTATCACATCCTCTCTACTAAATTACAAGGAAAGTAAACCTCAGACCAAATTCCACCACATTTCAGGACTATCTAGAAAATAGCACAAAACAATTCTGCACCTTCTCTTATTAGGAAATTCCCTTTTAGGAAATGCTTCACTAGCGTGCATGGGCGGGCCACTCAAAAAAGCAATATTCCAGAGACAGGGTTCAGTTAGCTTAGTGTCCAGATCAGAAAACCGGAACCTTCTGCACCCAGAACATTTCTGAATCAAGCTCTGTTCTAAGGAGGAATCATAAATAGCTCAAATAAATGACTGAGTCTCTCAAGGCAAGGGGTATAATTTTTAGCCAAGATATGCACATATCTTGAACTCACTATTTTCTTCAATGACTATGCACTTCCAAAATTCAAGAAAATAAATTTCTTATTAATTCATATCTAACACCTTATCTCTGTCAACATTACTCCTCCATTTAAAAAAAGATATCTGAGTGTGTGTGGGTGGGGGGAGGTCATAGCAAAAAGTCTTTTTATAACCGTAGACATGCTACACTAATGGATTTAGAATTCAGAACGTAACAGCAAATGCAAATGGCGATGGCTTCTCCATTTCCCTGACAGTCACCCACACACTCCCATTGATTTTTCAGTGTCGTTCCGTAGGTCATCAATATCAAAAGCATTATGGAAAACCTAAATGTATTTTTTTTTCTGATAGAGTTAATGCCAAATATATAATTGCTAATGTAAAATGTGTAAATCATCACTTTTGGCATCTTACCATTCTCTTTAGAATAGTTGCAGAAGGAAAGTCTGGAGAGAATAAATCCATGGTTCACTCGGACGCCGGCTCTTCTTCCAATCAATACGACCAGAGGATGTGGTTGGCTTTAATGTCTTGCCATGCTGTGCATAGCATAGGCCGCTCCAAATATTTTATGAATTTTATCTTTTAAGCTTATTTATCTCCTAGTACTAAATTTGTGGAACTAATGTTTTGGCAAATGGTGAGGTCGAGCTTCGTCATCCAATGGCTGAAAAACAAGATGATTGTGTTCCGACGGCCCTTTTACCTGGTAAAGAAGCTACTGATGTGGCAGGCGGGAAGGTAGGTGGTGCATACGCCCTGCTGTCACCAGTCCCCTTGATTCAACAGAGAACTGGCCTATAGTAGAGGTGTTTTTATGACTGGATAATTACAAATAATGATATTGGAATTAAAATTTATTAGGAAGCTAATTAGATCTAGGAAAGTCATTTCCTGCCTCAGTTTTCCTATCTGCCAATGTGGATGGTAACATTCATTTATTTCAACAGTCACAGGTTGGAGGCTTTTTAGATTTAACTAATGTCTCATAGCTAGTTCACCCCGTGTTGTCTATAGTTAAGATAAATTCAGAGTAACATTGGAAGGCCAAAATTTCTTAGGAATTGTTTTATATAGAATTACTACTAATGTATTGTTACTCCTCTAAATAAACTTGAAATTTCCAGGAAGCAACTATTGACATGAAAATATATGTGCAAGTAGAAATCATTAGTGATCCAACATACAAAGTGAGCCAAATTACCTCTTACCTGGCATGGCTTTCCCACCTTCTCATTATGGAACATGCTCTTTGGTCCACTAAGACCCGTTGCAGAAATGCCACCCCCTTCATAAATGCCTCTTCTCTTCTCTTCTCTGCCCTCCTTCCTCAGGCAGAGCAGACAGCCCTAGTATCTGTCGCTCCTCAGTTATAGTTTATGCAGTGTATGTCTTTATTGCTCTATCCATTCATCAGTATACTGTGTGTCCATCAATATTCTATGAATTCCTGGAAGGTTGCAATTACATTGTAAACATTCTTATTTGACCAGGAACTCAACAAGAACCTTGACCTGTGGTAGAGTCTCCATAAGGGGATGAAAGCTTAATGGAGTACATGGAGAACTAAATGATAATGCCAGAGAAATCACGTTTTATGGTTCAAAGGACAATCCGTGATACCAAAAAGAAGTCCCATGAGTTCTCAAAGAGTTGCCCCTGGACCACCTGAGAAGACTTTATGGAGAAATTGGGAACTAAAGAATTAGAGTAGCCAGAGAAAAAGAGAAATTGTTCCAATCCAGAATTATTGAAGTTTTCACAGTGAGAAATTAATTAAATGAAATAAACTTGTATTTCCTAGGATGTTAAGTTGAAAATTACAGATTACCAGTTAACTTTTACAAAATCATTGTGACATTATGGAACATTCAAGATTAGGAGTTTGAACAGGGAGGTTTTGAAAAGAGATGCCTACAGTCATTGATTTTTCTGGTACAGGCTGTGAACATCTTTTGTTTCGGTTTTTCCTTTACAGAATGGGACAAGAGGCCCTTTTTTTCTGATAATGACTTGCTGCGATAGGCCATCTCTGTGGGGCTACTGTCGGGGGACGTTTGGGGCACTCGCATTGTATTCCAAGCACTGCACGCAGAGAACAACGTGCATGTGTCGGAGTCACGCAAGCTGCCGGCTCCAGCTCCACGCCTCACCCGGTGCCAAGATGTTTGATAGATAATCAATTGCTTTTGCAAATCTTCCCTTTTAAGAGCAGATATATGCTGGTACATAAGAAACACAAATTAATGAGATAATTAGGTAAACTTATGTTGAATGTCAAGGAGGAAAACCGTAACTTGGAAAATGAATAGAATGTGAATCACTATCAAAACAGTTTTCATGTTTCAGTGCAATGCTAGATCCACTAAAGCAACCAGCAGTCAGTACTTCCTTGAAATCTTTCATTAATGTGCTTGGACCCAGAGGTCAAGAAATGATGTTTGTACCCAAATACACATCGGTGTTGGTATCGATACATTGATTTTGCTCCATGACAGAAGCATCTGTTTGCGTTGGGGACCACAGTGCTAAAATGTAGAAGAGTCCTGAGCCTCACAGCAATGAGAACATCCCAAAAAGTCTGAACATTTTTTTATTACAATAGTTAACATTTTAGCTTAGAATGGTGGTAAAGTTATAAAATCGTCAAGTTTTCTAACCTTTCAGTTTTGAATTCCTCTCTTCTTCGGTAGTACTCCCTGTACCTCTTGCCATCCATGGGAAAATATACTTTGTAGTTCTAATAACTGTTGGATGTTACCGAGCCCTTATTATGTACCTGGCATAAGTATATATTAACTCTTTACCACGAGAATGCTCATAAATGCTCTATCATCTTGTGATCTCTTTATACATAGAAGAAAACTGAGGCCAAGAGAGGCCGAGTGACTATCTGAGGCCACACAGCGATGAAGCGAGGAAACTGAGATTCTAAATGACAGTAGTCTCACTCCAGAGTCCAAGATCTTGATCTCTATTTTACAGGAATATTTTGGATTTAAGAAAAGGTCATTGAATGATTAAACCTATTACACATACAACCAAAACAATGAGAAAACATAGTAATTTAAGGAAGAGTTGACATCCAGATGCATTGTAAACTTAATGTATAGGAAAATACCATGTCAAATCCATGCTGATACATTTGATTGTCCTGAAGATATGATCAAAGCCAATAAAAATAAAATGGATCAATAAGAATATAAGAAGAAATTGCCAAGAAATGGAAAAAGAACAAAAATAATGAAAGTTGTTCAGAAATAAAACAGGCAAAAGGCCCAAGTTTTATGGAGAAGATACAGAAATGAAACAAGTACCCTTTATGGAGCTATTTTATTATTTAGATTTTTTAGATATATAATACACAGATTTCTAATTTTTATTATCTGTAATAAATGTTATTATACAAGCCATAAACTAAATAAGAAAAGAAATATACAGGGCCAACAGAGATTTCAATCTTTAATTTGGGCAAAGAAAAGTAACAACTAGCAGTAAAGGAAAGAGGCAATAATAAGCAAACAATTTCCCTAGTAATCAAAAACTGAACACTGTTAAAATAGAACTTTTGCCTACCAAAGAGAAAAGAGATAAAAATAAGATAATATTCATTGAATCTGATGTTGCAATCTTTCAGAACAACCATTTTATAATAAATAAGTCAGGAAAATTCACTTCAAACATATTTACACTCTCCTCAGAATTCCACAAAGAAATTAAGAGTTGTGACGATGAAGAGTGTGCATAAAGGTATTTACTGCATGTTTTATTACAGTTGTGGGTACTTGAAATATCCTGAAGTAGTTTTTACTTTCATTTTTTTGGCTCTGAGTTTTTAAAATTATTAACTCAGAACAAGCGTGGTAAGTGCCTATGTTAGGTTTTAGCCCCTCGCTGAGGGGTGACCCCATCGCTGTGCTCAGGGAGCTGCAGCCTTGTGGAGTGGTAGGAAACACATGAAGAAATTCAGAATGGTGTAAGAGGGTGTATCATTCAAGGCCAAATTTCCAGAAATGATTTCTCTCTTCTGTGAGAATGTAGAAGAGCTGGAGCGCACTGTGAGTTGGTCGGGGAAGGCTCCGTGGGGGCAGTGAGACTTGCCCTGGACATTGGATTTGACAATATTGAGTCTTTTAATCCTTGAACATGGACTATCTCTCCGTTTGGATGATCTTTGATTTCTTCATCCATGTCCTGTAGTTTTCTGGGTACTGATCCTATACGTACTTTATTAGACTTATACCTAAGATTTTTGGAAAAATATGCTCTATTGTAAATGGCAATTTTTTAAAAATTCAAATTCCAGTTGTTCATTGCTGGTATATAGGAAAGCAACTGACTTTTTATGGGCTGACTTTTTACCTGTGACTTGCTATATTCAATTAATAACAGGAGGTTTTTGTTGTTTTGTGGATACTTTGGGAGATTTCCTCCACAAACTCATGTGTGAATGTAGACAGTTTTCTTTCTTTTCATATGAATACCTTTTATTTTATTTTATTTTTTTATTCTACTTACTAGGACTTTCTGTATGATGCTGAATAGGAGTGGTAAGGTATTATCCTTGAATGGTCTCAATCTTAAAGGGAAAGTGTTTCAATTTTTCATTGAGTAGAATGTTAACTTTAGTTTTTTTACAAAAGTTTCTTACCAAGTAGATTAAGCTCCCCTCTACTTCTAGTTTGCTGAGAATTTTTATCATGCATAGATGTAGATTCTGCCATGTCATTTTTCCCCATCAGTGGATATGATTGTATGATATTTTTTAAACCTATTGTTAGGTTGGATCACATTAATTGATTTTGAAATGCTAAAACAACTTTGCGTGCTTGAAATAAATTTCATTTGGTCATTGTGTATATTTCCTTTTATACATTATTAAATTTAATTTACTAACACTTTGTGATGTCTTTGGTTTTGATACTAGAGTAATGTTGGCCTCATATAATGCGTTATAAAGCACCCCTTCAGCTTCTGTTTTCTAAGACATTCTGGAGAATTGCTATCATTTATTCCTAAATGTTTGGTAGAATTCATTGGCGAGACCATCTGTCTTGTTGTTTTCTTCCCCAGACCTTTTAATTATTGTGGTGAAATTTTGTTCATAGACATAGAGGTGTCTCTAAGTTTGGGTACTTTATGTTCTAGAAGAATAGACCAATTTCATCTAATTTATGAAACTCGTGGACATAGAGTTATTCATAGTATTTCTTTATCTTATTAATGTCTAATGAGCTCAGTATTCGCCTCAACTCTTTCATTTCTGGTATTGGTGATTTGTGCCTTCCATTTCTCTCTCTCTCTCATTAATTAATTAATTAATTAGGTTAGCCTGGCTAGAGGTTTATCTTTCAAAGAACTAGCTTTTGGTTTCATTGATTTTCTCCTGGTTTCTTTTTTATTTTTTATTATTTCTTTCCCTCTCATTGCTTATGCTTAAATTGGTTTTCTAAACATCTAGCTTCCTGAGGTGGAAGTTAGGATATTGATTTGAAATCTTTCTCTTTTATAATATATGTATTCAGTGCTATAAATTTTCTTTAATTACTGCTTTTGCTGCACTTCACAAATTTTGAAAACATGTATTTTCTTTTTATTCAGTTCATAATATTTAAAATTTTATTTCAAAACTCTCATTTTGGCTTATGTGTTATGTAGAAGTGTGTTGTTTAATTTCTAAATATCTGGTGATGTTTCAGCTTTCCATTACTGATTTGAATTTTAATCCATTGCTATCTATAAACATACTTTGTATGATTTCTATTCCTTTTACATGTGTTACAGTGTATTCTATGGCCCCAAATGTAGTCTAACCTGGTAAATATTCTCTGTGAGCTTGAGATGAATGTATATTCTGTTGTTTTTGAGTGGAGTCTTCAATAAATTACAGATCAAGTTGATTGATAATGCTGTTCAGATCAACTGTAGCTTTATTGATTTTTTTGCTGGCTTGGTCTATTAATTACTAATGGGGATTTTATTTAATTACTAATGGGGATTAGTTACTAATAGGGGTATAATCTCCAACTATAACAATGAATTTAAATATTTTTCCTTTCAGTTTTTAAATCAATATTTTAGTATTCTGTTTTTAGGTTACATACAACTTCAGGATTCTTGGAGTAGCATCTTATTAAAGAATTGACCCCTTTACCATTATGTAATGTCTTTTTTATCACTGATGATTACACTTGTTCTAAAATCTGCTTTACTTAAAATTAATATAACTATTCCAACTTTCTTTAGATTAGAGTTAGCACAATATATCTTTTTTACTTACTTTTAACTTATCTGAATTTTTATAATTAAGGCGATTTCCTGTAGATAACAGAGTTGGGCTTTTTTATAAAAAAATCCATTCTGATAATCTCTTTTTTAATTGGCATATTTTACTTTGACCATATTTAAAGTAATTATAGTTAAATGAATTATATCATGTTTGCAATGTTTTAAATTCATTGGTTCGTTCTTTGTTCTTTTTATTTCTTTGGCTTCTCTGGTTTTAATTGAACATTTAATATAATTTTATTTTATCTATACTCTTAAAAGATTAGTGGTTGTCATAGAGTTTGCAATATTTTTTAACTACTTTAAGTCCACTTTCAAGTAACATTCTGCAACTTCATTGCAGTGCATGTAATTTATGAATATTTCTAATTAAACTCTCTCATACCTTTTGGTACTGCTATTATTCATTTATCTATATGCTATCATCATCTAATACTTTTTGTTATTGTTGACTTAAATAGAGGTATATTTAAAATCAGTTAAGAATAAAAAGCAGTATAGTTATTTCTTTTATTCCTGAATTGTTTGCTTATCAAGAGAAACTTTTCCTTAGCTGAAATATTCATGTTTCATAGTTTGGGCACACAGGTCAGTGACAAACTTCTGTGGAATTCAACCCAAAGAAATTCTTTACATTCCAAGGTCACTTTGCACTTTGAAAGATATCAGCCTTCCTCATCTTCTCAAAATCTTTCCTGGAATCATAATTTTTGTAGAAATCTGTGTATGCCTTCTTTCTTCATTCAGCCTCACCAAATTTAACAGAAAGCTGCTACTCCCAGGGACACGAGGGTGGTTCCAACAACATGAAATGATAAGCACTTGACCAGAAGACCATACATCCTGAGGTTTTGTCAAAGCACTGGAAGACATGGTAGTTTTGTTCTCCTCAACACCAACGTCCTTCCTGACCAAGAATAAAAATAGTTTCAATTTACCTTCACTTATTACTCACCTAATATTCTTCTTTTTTTATGTAGACCTAAATTTCTGACCTACTCGTATATCATTTTCCTGCTCACTGAAGCCTTTGTAGAGAAGTTCTTCTGGCTGTAAATTCTGCCCATTTTTATTTGTCTGAGACGGTCTATTTGTCCTTTATGTTTAATGAATAATCCCACTGGAATAGAATTCTATGTTAGTATTTTTCTTTTTTCACCACTTTAATGTTTTACTTTACCCTCTTTTTGCTTGAAGAGTTTATGATTTTTATTTTTTCCTGAGCTTTACTGAGGAATTATTAAGAAATAAAAATTATATATATTTAAGGTATTTTGATATAAAATGATGTTTTGATATACATATACATTGTAAAATGATTATCACAATCAAGTTGGGTAGTGTATCTATCCCCTCACATAATTACCTCTATTTTCGGTGTGTGGTGGGAACACTTAAAGTCTGCTATATTAACAAATTTCAAGTGTACGATATATTATTGTTCCCTAGAGTCACCAGGCTGTAGATTAGATCTTCAGAACTTATTCATCTTAGAACTGAAAGTCTGTATCGGTGACAAACATCCCCCCATTTCTCGTACAGCCCGACCTCAGGAAACCACCAGTCTGGTCTCTATTTCTGTGAGTTTGACTGTTTTGGATTCCACATGTAACTGAGATTACGCTGTATTTTTCTTTCTGTGTCTGGCTTATTTCACAGAATATCATGTCCTCCAGGTTCATCCATGTTGGTGCAAGTGGCAAAATTTCATTTTCTCCAAAACCTGAAGAATATGCATATGTTCATGTGACTTTATCTATAACATGTACATCTCACATCTCACATTTTATTTTTCTTATCTATCTATCAACATTTAGGTGGTTTCTATGTTTTGGCTATTGTGAGTAATGCCTCATTGAACATGGAGTTCCAGTATTTCTTTGACCTCGAAATTTCAATTCCTTTGACATACAAGGTGGGGCAAAAGTAGGTTTACAGTTGTTTGTAGAGAAAATATTAGAATAATTAATAAATAATAATAAAAGAATGAACACTGTGTTTCAATGCTCACAACTGTAAACCTACTTTTGCTCCACCATGCATACCCAGAAATGGGATTACTGGATTATATGGTAGTTCCGTATTTAATTTTTTTGAAGAACATCTTTGCTGTTTTCCACAATGGTTGTATTGATTTCCATTCCAATCAATGGTACACAAATGTTTCCTTTACTCGACGCCCTTGCCAATACTTTAAGTTTCCAGTAAGGCATTCTAACAGGTGTAAAGTGAGATCTCATGCAGTTTCAGTTTGCATTTCCCTGATGATTAGTGAGATTGAGCATTTTTTTCATGTACCTGTTTGCCATTCTTATTCCTTCCCTATGTTTGTTTTTATGTCAGTACCATACTCTTTTGATTACTATGACTTTGTAACATAGTTTGAAATCAGGGACTATGATGCCTCCAGCTTTGTTCTTGCTCAAGACCGGCTTAGTTATTCGAGGTCTTTTCAATTAAATTCTTTATGAATTTTATGATTTTTTTCATTGTTGTGAAATAGTCCATCAGAATTCTGGTGAGAATTTTATTGATTCAAAGATTATTTTGGATATTATGGACATTTTAACAATATTAATTCCATTTATTTTCTTAATTTTCTTCATCAATGTTTTATAGTTTTCAGTGTATAAATTTTTTACCTACTTCATTAAACTTATGACTACATATTTTATTCTTTTTGATGCTATTGTAAATGGGATGTGTTTTAAATTTCTTCAGAGAGTTAATTATTAGTGTATAAAATTGCAACTGATTTTCATATGTTGATTTGGTGGAGTCTTTAGGATTTTCTATATATAAGATCCTATCATCTGCAGAGAGATACGGTTTTACTTCTTTCTTTCTGATATAGGCACTATTTATTTGTTTGTTCATTTGTTTTCTCGCCTAAATGCCTTGGCTAGGACTTCCACTATGAGGTTGCACTGAGGTGGTGAGAGCAGGCAACACTGTCTTTGTCCCGAGTTAGAGGAAGGTTTTCAGCTCTTCACGGTGGGCCTAATGGGAGCTGTAGGCTTCTCGTATTTGGCCTCAGTTATGTCCAGGTACATTTCTTCTATACCTAATTTCTTGGGAGTTTTTACCCTGAAAGAATGTTGAATTTTGTCAAATACTTTTCTGCATCTGTTTTCTTAATGCATGCATTTATCCCTATAGACTTTTCTCTTGAAACTGCTCTTGCTGTCTGTATATTACAGCTTTGGTATGTTGTGTTTTTATTTCCATTTGTCTCAAAATATTTTTTATTTTATTTTTTTATTCTTTGACTCATTAGTTGTTCAGGAGTACATTCTTTAATTTCCCCATATTCGTGAATATTTCTGCTTCTTTCCATTTTTTGATTTCTTGTTTCATACCACTGTAGTTGAAAAAGATACTTGGTATTCTTTTAGTGTTTTAAAATTTGCTCAAACTTGTTTTGTAGGCTAATACGTGGCTTATCCTGGGGAACATTCTGTGTGTGCTTGAGAGGAATATGTATTCTGCTGCTGTTGGATGGAATGTTCTGCGTATGTCTGTTAGTTTCGTTAGGTCTAAAGTGTAGTTCCAGTCCAGTGTATCCTTATTATCCTTGGTTTGATAGCCTATTCATTGTCAAAAATGTGGTATTAAAGTGCCCTACTGTTATGGTATTGCTGTCTATATCTTCCTTCCAATCTGTTAATACTTACTTTATGTACTTCAGGTGCTCTGATGTTATAGCCACATGTACAGTTACAACTGTTACATCCTTCTATGAATTGACTTTGTCACTACGTAATGACCATCTTGGTCCCTCGTTAACAGTGTCTGACTTAAACTCTATTTTGTCTGATGTAGGTATAGCTATTGGCGCTTTCTCTTCTGATTTTCATTTGCATGAAATGCCTTTGTCCATCCCTTCACTTTCAGCCCGTGTGTAATCTTAAAGCTTCAGTGACTCTCTTGTTGGTAGCATGTAGTTGGGGAGATTTTTTAAAATCCATTTAGCCACTTTCTATCTCTAACTGAAGAATTTTATCCACTTGCATTTAATTATTGACAAGTAAGGATTTGTTACTGACATTTAAAAAATTGTTTTCTGGCTACTTGATAGTTCTTTCTTGGATCCTCACTATGAAAACCTGGGGTGGGGGCTCCCGTCGGGGGAGCCCAGGGAAGCACCGGCCGCTGTCTCCAGACCAAAGCCCGGGAGTTTTCATTTTCATACTGGTCCTCACTCAGCTTCCAAAAATATATCAAAATTGTGAATTTTCCTGTCAGCTAATAACATGATTTCTTTTCTTTCAGTAAGAAAACCTCAGCGGCTGTATCTCTTTGGGTAACCCTTCTTTTCAGATTTGGGAGTTGGTTTATTTATTATTTGGGCAGCTAGTTCTTTGGAAATCTGGTTTACTTTACACTTTATCCAAGTAAACTTTTCCTTTTATTTCCTAAATATTTCCTCTTTTGAGTCTTTCTTTAGGCTTCCCACTGAGTGTGTAGGTTTTTGTTGCTGCTTTTTTTTTAACTGTAAAGAGAGGATCAAAAGAGGCAGCATATTTCTGAAAAGAAATTCATACAATTTGGAAATTATAGAAGATGATGTTATGTAGTGAACATAGAACAAATCTTATTTATTAATCCTTGTATCCCTTAGCACCTAGCCTGAAACCTAATATCCAGAGCTCGACCACTGGTGGAATTGAAGAAATACAATAACACATTTTAAAGATTATTTATTTATTTAGTTTTAGAGAGAGGGGAAGGGAGAGAGAAAAAGAGGAAGAGAAACATCAACGTGCACGAGAGGAACCCCAGTCGGCTGCCTCCTAGTGCAGCCAGTGCCGGGGACCTGGCTTTGCAACGCAAGCATATGTTCTTGACCGAAAATGGAACCAGTGACCTTTCGGTTTGCAGGAAGGTGCCCAGCCCACTGAACTCCACCAGTCGGAACCAGATACAATAAAATTAAGCTCATAAAATAGCATTGCTGTGCTTTAGCCATATTGCATTAGCAATTAAAATTTTAAAATGCTAGAACTAGACAGAACATTGTAAAGCAGCCCGATATAATGAAAACGAAAAAGAAAGAATGAGAAGCAGACACCAAAGAACTATGCTTTCGTACTGTCATTTGCTCAGACCAGTTAGTCACTTGTTGAAATGTAGAAAAGTTAGCTTCCCCTACTAGCCCTCATCATTAACATAAGGATATTATTTTAAACCCAGCTCAACCTTTCATGTTAATTTTTTTGTTGACGATCAAGTGAGAAAATTCTTGAAGTGATTTGCAAACTGTTTAATTGTCTACAAATATAAAGTGCCACTTTCTATACCGACCTTCTTACATGATATAGATGGAGAACCTGAAGCGCTAATGAGATACATGATTTATCTAAGGCTATAAAACCAGTAATGTCTGAATGGATCAACCCCATCTACTTCTGCAGGCCTTTAATCAAGCATTACCTTTAAATCCTCGAGAAGCCTGGAATGTTTGCTCCAGATGGAGGATTTGAAATCAAAGGTTCGTGACCTCAGCTTGGATGTCACCTAGGAAACTGGAAAAGAGAGTCTAGGTCGAAGAGTCCGAGCACATCCAAAGAAATGGATCAGGCCCGGAGAACTTAAACGAGGTGTAGGTTATTCCAATCCATAAGTGATTAAACAACACTATTTACACAATAAAATAAAACATAAAATCTATTAAATTATAAGATGTCAGCTGTACTTTTTCTCCTCCCACATACTGCTTTTGCCATCCTTGTAAAGTACTCTAGTGCGATCTTACCCAGCAAGAAAACTAACTTACGTTTCTTTTCTTCAAGAGCTTTACGGATCACCGATGCTCAGCCAACGCCTTGGTCTTCAGTGCTGCCACCCTAGGGCTTGAGGTGCCCTGGTGGGCCTTGCCCCAGGGCCGGGCTCCTTCAGGCCCTTTCCACAAGGTCACGAGGAGGGAAATTGTTCCTTGGGGCTGTGAATGGAGGTTCTCCAGACTATAAGAGTTCCTATGATCTATATTTAGAGTTTAAGAAATTTCGTATTTGAAGATCGGAAAGCCCAAAAAACCCTTTTTTTTCAATTTACTCTGTCTCAGCAGTGCCAAAGTTATGATCAGGATGACAGCTTCAATAAAACGTTGTTCATCCACAGATGGCTAATTTGGAATTTTTTATAATGTGAGGGTATTAAGCCGAAGTTCACTTTTATATCACCAAAGGTAAATAGGTTTGCTATGATTTTAAATAACCTAAGGGTGAGGATTAAACTTAACAGTGATTTAGACAGAACGATTTGAAAGGGCTTAGAATCCCAGAATGAGAAAAAGTCTGCGGACAGGTGAGGCAAGTCAAGTAGCTGTTATTTCCTGTTGCATCCAACTCTTTGTAACCTAATGAACTCCTGCTTTCTTACTCAAAAGCCTGTCAAGTCTTCCTTAGGGAATCAATGCTCACTTTAAGGTAAATGGTTTACTGCAACCTATGATGTATAGTGAACTTGGAAATGACCACTTTGAGGGTTAACCAAAGCCATAAGTTTTAGGTGAGTCTCAGGGAGTGGAGTTTCCACTCTTTATCAGAGAGAAGGGAGGATTTTGCTGGAAGTTAGCCTCCCTTTCTCTTCTCAATAATCCCACAAATACACCCATAGTATATGGGGAATAGTATTAAACATTGACAGTCAAGAGAGTAGAGATGCCAAGGTGTGGTCTGGACTCGGCCCGAACCCGCCCGTCGTCCTCACTGTGCCCCTGGCTTCTGCGGCAGAAGAAGGGGCAGAGCTGTCCTAGCACACAGGTGCCACTGTGGTGTTTCAGTCCATTGCCTTGAAAACTTCAGTAGTCGTGAATTTTAAAAGGCCAGGGAGACACGTGACTGAACAATGGCAGCGACAGGTAAGTGTGAGGTAGCTGTAAGTGTGAGGAGGTCACTGTTGTTCTAGGAGCTTATTAGAGAGGCCCATAAAAGGAATGACATCACAGGAGGTTACCAATACCATGGCAATTACGAGGCATGGTAAGGGGTCATCCTGTGGCTAACGTACCCTAAATCTACTCAAAGTGACAGCACACGTGAGAAAGCATAGAAGAAAGTGCATGACACGTCTGTGGTACCTAGGGACCGCGAGCGGAGGTAAAGGGTGCATTGGGTGAGGGGAATGAGTCAGTGGGGCGTGGTCAGGAGACTAGGTGGTGAAGGGCCTCTGAAATTCTGCAGAAAGATGCTTGCCTTTGCCCTCAAGAGAAAAGATTTTTAGGGAAGCTAGTGAAAAAATATTCAGTTTGAATTTAGAAATATCACTCTGACAGGATTGATGTGTGTTGATTTCCTCCCCCAAACAGTGCTAGAAGAAAGGAGTGAGGCCCCTTCTGTAGTCATGCAGGCTGGTAGCAAGAGTCTGACGGTGAGTCAGGAGGAGTGGTCGGGTCAGATTTGGGAGGTGGAGTTTCTACACCTGGAGGTTGGTAAACGCAGGGGGCGAAGAAGGGGATGACTCCTCCGACGAACTGTGGCAGGGGGTGGGGCTGCAAGTTCAGTTTGAATTTACTGAAACGTGCGTGAGCTATTCCCGGTGTGCGTGGTCTGGAGCCCTGGGCTGAGTTGATGTTCCCTGGCTGTTGCTCCTCATCCATGATAGAGAAAACCCCCACTGTCATTGCAAGTAATTTTAGGGGCCCGTGGCAAAGTCTCAGAATATTTACCAAGCGCATGTTGAGTGTCTGCACACAAATCCTGTCCTCATTAGTGTGTCTTCCTATTCCCCCAACTTGACTCTTTGTCTTCCTGCATGTAGCGTGGCAGACATTGTTGGCAGCTAACCCGGCACCCAGCCCTAAGCACCTCTCTCCCTTGTTGCTGCCTCCACACAGGTTGTGGGAGAGCTACCTGCACAGCTTGTCTTTCCTACAGCAGTAATGGTCGTTGCGGTTCAATTCTAGGCCATTGTGCAAAAACGAAATCTTATGGGTTGTCTTCTTTTTAATGAATAGGACAACTTCAGTACTGTCCTTTTCCTCATCTTTCTGCCTTGATAAAATATCTGGAGTTGGAATCGTTATCTTGGGTTCACGAGAATCCCAGAGGGTTGACATTGTTGATCTGGTAACCAGTTCCAGAGACTCTAGACTTATTATTTCTGAGGAAAAAACCCTGTCATTTGTTGAAGTCACTCGTGAGGTTTTCTATTGGCTGCAGCTGTGTGCCATCCTAATCAATGAAGAGCCAACACGGAGCTTTAGGTGCAACGTATCAGTTTTAAGACTGAAATATTCAACCCCATATGAGTAACCAAATTCACTCATTAAAAATTCCCACCCCCCCAAAAAACAGTCCCTGATACTGAGGGACATATGCAATAAAATATGTTCCACATTCACAGACTGGATTCTCTAATTGCCCTAAATACATAGGTAAACTAGATATAATGGAATTAAGAAAAGTCAGCTCTACTATCTTAACTGGAAGTGTCATGGAACTGGAATAATGTGGGAAAGAGTGGTGGGGGAAGGGAGGTACTGCACATTGATATCCCTCTCGTTGTTTATTGAGGTCCACTGAAATAGCCCTATTCTCTACAAGGTGCTTTATTTTGAAGAAAGAAGGAAATCAAACCTTCACAACTTCTGATCAATTATTTCAGTCCCCGTCACTGGCATAATGTGAACAAAAGCCGGGTGCTCACTTACAGAGGTGGCCTTAGAAGATGCACGTCTCAGTTATCTTTGTCATGGCGATGTTGCATAATCAATGGCCCTGAAACGCAGTGGCTTGAAAAGTGTTCAGCGTTTCCTCTGAGCCTGCCAGTGAGGCCGGCAGTGTGCCTGCGTGCGTCAGAGCTCTCCCGTGCGTCTGACCAGCCAGGCAGCTATGCTCATCTCGGCTGGGGCTTCTCGCAGCTCTGGGCAACCAGACTGACTTAACTCTGTTTCATGTGGTCTCACCCTCCAGCAGGTGGCCTTAAACTCGTTCTCTTGTGGAGGCAGAGGACCAAGAGAACAAATGAAAATGTACAAGGTCTCTTGGGAAGGAACGGGCCCAATGTCCCTTCCATCACATTCTATTGGCCAAAGCAAGTCATGAGGCCAGCCTAGATGCAAGGGGTGTCGGGATGAAGAGCCTTCACCTCGCGATTGGAGGAGCTGCAACCTTATACTGCAAAGGATGTGTGTACAGGTTGAGGTGGTGGAGAATGAGACTATTTTTTAAATCAATATACTTTGCAATTACACATCTGAATGGGGGGGGGCGTTGAATTAGATGGCATTTAAAACTCCTTTGAGTTTAAAGGAATTTAATCTTGAAAGGAGTTCTTGACTCTTTTGTGTTGGAATAATGTTCCATGAAAGATTTTTGCCCTCCAATGCCTTTGATAAAAGTAGTTGTTGATTTTGATACTTAAGGAGACATGTCGAGGCGTATCCTCTCGGTGCTCTGAACAGCAGACACCAAGATGGAATTATATATGTAAGAGATCCACAAGAAATGCCTGTGAAGGCTGGGACAGCCTTCAGGCTGTGAGGTAGCTTAGATTACCTGTACAAAGAAAGAGGGAAGGACAGATTGGTAGAGAGAGCCTCAGGTCTCAGTACAGTTCTGGGGGGTTCTGGCCATGCCAATATGTAGGAATAACCTCATAGCTTGTCTCAGATGTGTTCAGTTATTGGCTGAGAGCAGCCTGGGTGAAGTGTGTCTTGGTGGAACACGCAGGTGTATGTCAGAGAGTGCCAGCTGGAGGTTATCGGTCACCTGTGCTCCCTACATCGGGCTCTCTTGAGGGGAGATCTAAGTGGAGTAGGTCCATCCCATGTAATGTAAAAAGAAAGTATAACATATAATTGTTCGAAACTTTCTGAGGCCAAAGTATTTCTGTGTTGGTCATATTAACGTAATCGGACCCAAGGCAGTAGGTTCGTGTGATGGACACCAGCATTGTCGACGGAGGGCACCACTCAAACACAGCAAACGCGCTTCTCGTCAGTTCCCGATGGAACCATGCATCACTGCAAGCAGGCTAGTTCACTCTCTGCAGCCCATGCTTATCGTGTCTTCCCACGACTTGGGCTGTGCTCTCTGCGATGCTCTCAGCTGCTGTCCTCGTATCAAACCCCCACACTTCAAGGCTGGCACCGAACCCCCGCACGCATGACCGCTCTAACAACGGCACCGCCCCTCTGAACGCCTGAGAAATGTCATCGCCGTGCCGCTGTTGACCACTGAATGCACCTTCTATTACCGCGTTCGCTAGGTGGCCGTGTCATTTAAAATTTAGGTTATTGGAGAGCAGAGGCTATAAACTATCTTTTATTTTTTTCTGTAGATAATTTAAAAATTTTTTCAATTACAGTTTGCATCCAGTATTATTCTGTATTAGTCTCAGGTGTACAGCATAGGGGTTAGACAATCCTATACTTTACGGAGGGCCCCCCAATGTTTCAAGTACCCACCTGGCTGCCTACATAGTTATCACGGTATTAGTGACTGTATTCCTTATGCTGTAACTTACGTCTCTGGGAACTATCTTTTAGATTACCAACTGTTACAAGTTCTCTTTTCTTGCGTTGGGTGATGTGGTGAGAGAAAAGGGAACTGGGTGGAAAGCCAGGCTGCTTTAAAGATATACTTGGCTAAAACAGTAAATATATGTGATGTAGTGATAGAAAAATAAATACTACTCTATATCATGAAAGAAATTCCAAATCTTCAGACTATGCTTATCTGCAGATACAGTCTGTGTACCACTTTCAGTCACAGTGAGACTATATGGGGAGGATCTGTGGGGTTTTGGAAATCTGTAAGTCTCCCTCTGCTAGGATTTCTGACTTCCACACCTCTGTTCATTCTATCTCAGATTTATGACAATGCTCCGTCCTCACTATCGTCGCCATATTGGCTGGATTTTTCTCACAGCCTCCTAGCTGGTTTCCCTGATTATATTCCAATCCATCACTTACCTGCATCCAAAGTCAATTGATAAAATCATAAATAGAAATGTCATTTCTCAGTGTGAAAAAATAGTTGATTGGAAATATGAAAACATTCTAATTCCAGATATTCCACATGTGATTTTTTTCTCTTGGAAACTTTCAGAGTTTTCTTCATGTATTATATTTTAATTCGGTGGTCCTTTTAAATCTAGAAAATTATTTCTTCAGTTCTGGAAACTTTATGGTATTAATGCTTTTATAAGAGTCTTCTTCATTTTCTTTGTTTTTAAATTCTTCTAGATTGAGCCTCTAGTTTTTTCAACTTTTTTTCACCTTATGGCACCCATAAATTAATTACTAAAATTCTGTGGCATACCAAAAAGTATATTATATTTTTGCCAACATGACAAAAAAATGTATAATTTTGATTCATTCACACTGAACGGCTATTGTTACATTGTCCGTTGTCATGTTTTTATTTGACAATCTGATGGAAAAGAGGTCAGTGCCCCTGACTAAACAGTCCGGTTTTTCAGGTTTGAAAAGTTCTTCTGGTGCACAGGTTGAAAATCACTGGTCTGTTCCAATATATTTAACCTTTCGGTTAAGTGGCAGATGATGATAAGTTTTAATCTTCTTCTCTTGCTGTCTGTTCTGTGGTTTCACATGTCTCATCTTGAACTGATGGGCTCTCTAGGAGTTTGACTTAAAAATTCACCAAGAAAGAGGTTCACATCATTTGTTTCTTTAAAGCAGTGAAATAAATTGGGTTGTTAAAAGTGAGGGTAAAGTGCAATGTAATACAAATTTAGAAAGTAGGTCAGGTCCTACTTCTGCGTCAGGGATAAAAAAATGAATCTGAGATTCAGAAAGGGAATCGTCCGTCGGTAATTGATACAAAGAGAGAAGTCCCTGAAGTCAAAGTCATTTTTCGTTCCGTTATGGAATTCAGGAACTCTAATCAACAGATGAACTCCAGGGAAGGTAAGCAACTCCTGTTTGCTCAATGTTGAATTTACAAAGTGTAACAAGATTTTTTGGCGTATAGTCAGTAAGAGAATGAAAGAGCGAGGCAGGCAAGGAGGCCGGGGTCAGGCAGCGCGGGGTAATGGGAAAAAGTCTGGGTCAGAGGTTGAGTTTAATTCTGGCTCAGCACTTGTGACCAAGGGCTAGACAGCCACGGTGTCTCCCTGTGGCCCAGGATGTGACATAAAATGTGAAAATAAAATAAGATCTGTGACATCTTTGAGGAGCATATATTTTATTAAAAGTGAACAATTATTATGACTGAAAAAACTATTTCAGTTTATAGTGAGATGAGTAATATAGAAATGATGATTACATTCTTTTTATTTATCTTTTTTCTGATTAGGAAACTCAGTAAATGAAAGGGGAGGATCTGAATTAGATTAGAAGCATGTAAATTTGGGTCTACCGCACAAAAAATTTAGCTGAGCGTTTATGATGACTTGCTCTACGTGCAGAGAAACTGATGTCCTCAAGGGCTGCAGTGGCTTTTTCAAGAGTAGAGGGTAAACTATATAATGAATTTCACAAATCGAAACATTAGTACATTATTCTTTGTGTTCTCAATTGTCTGTGACGATATAGAGATAATCTTACCGAAGACAGAAACGGATAGTGTTATGAGCTCTGCAGATCATCTCTTGAAATAATTCAGAAATAAAAGAAGTGTTGTTAGCAAATGGAAAGTATTATTAGAGAGGGTGTAAAGGTTTCTTTTATGCACAAATGCCCACTTGGCTGGCATCATTAAGTCCCGTGTGGCTGCTAACACGGAGATTGGCTCTTTAATAGACTTAGGTTAATCATTACTTTCTGAACCATTCCCCAAGTGGAATAGAATATATTTAGACTATTAGAGTATTTGCGATCTATACCCTGTGTCTTTCCCCTAACTACCCCCTCAGGAAAATGTTCTTCTTTACTCTCCACCCAGTCTTTGCACCTTGAAAACTCAGTGCCAGTGCCATTCCTCAGGTAAGTCTTTACTAATCTGTTCTGTTGGCTTTAAATGCAAGTCTCTATGTTTCCAGCCGTCATTGGCATAGTAAGTTATTTATTTCACTGTCTGAAAACTGTGGGTCATCGGTCTCCGTCTTCCCATGGACTGTGTAGACATAAGGGCGGGATCTCTCATCGTCGTTTTCCCGGCTCCCAGCACAGTACTTGCTACGCTAGTTATTCTTACTAAAATAATGAAACAAAAGGAAAGAGCATGGGATTTATCATTGGAAGGCCTGCTTTTGAGCTCCAGGTCAGCTCCCTTCTGGGGAAATCAATTCGCCTCTCAAGTTTTTCGTTTTCTCAGTTTTCATTGGGGATAATAGTAACTTTGTTACATGCTTATTGGAATATACAGGTGAGATCATGTGAAACTACTTTGTAAGCAGAAAAGCACCACTAATGTTCCCGTTGTTGTTCTACGAAAGGAAAAACGCGTTAGAACTCGATCTCATTATACCAGACAAATGCCGATATCAAATGCCCATATATTTTTAAAATGTTAAATTCCCTCTAAAAACACAATTCCTAACTAAAATTACATTAAGAAATGCAAAAAAAAAAAAAAAACCAAAAAAACTCCTATGATCAACGCTGAGGGAGAAAGGCATGCTGGGCATTTGAAGTAGAGGTATGGAGCCAGGGTGGAATTAATGTGCAATGGATGTCACTAAATGGGGGACAGGGGACAGGAAAGACACATTTGTGTAGCTTATTTTTACCAATGTTTAGATTAGTAATTAGAAAACACACTTCTACAACATTTATGTGTGAAGACATTCTTACTCAGACATCATTAACACACACGTCACATTGTCTAAAAGCTAACGTTTATAGAAAAACTGATTCTGATGGGTTCCCTCACTTTTGGTTGTATATTAAAAACGCCCAGCATCTTTTGGAAATGATGAAATAAATTACGGTGTGTGGATTGTTCTTTCCTTTGTAATAGCATTATTTGTCAGTCTTCATTTATGTGGCAAGAAGCCCTGAGTAAAAGCCATTGGATATGTATGCATTCAGAGTCTGAAAGTAATTCCTAAGTAGAGGTTAAAAAAAAAAGAAGAATGACATTTATTTTATTTATATAAAAAGCCAAGCCAGGACCTCTTCTTTTGGGTAAGATGGAGAATTTTATAGCAGACCAATACACTCCCTGGAAAATGTTCCCAGTAACATCAACTAGAGAGTCAGATAAAATTTAGTTTTTTTAAATATTTAATAAGCGTCAGAGAACCACAGAACTATGCAGACTAAAGAGTAAAATTTTAGGGGAAGGAAACTTCTAGATGGTAAAATCAGGACGTTCAGCTCTCTCTGTGGGCATTATCTTTTCCTGGGCTTGGGCTGAGTGTCTGGGCTCAACCCAGGCTGCGAACTACCCCTGGTGCAGACTGTGCCGCAGTGATCGTGGCAGTTGAGAGGGGCCTGAGTGGCAGATTTGGAGGTATGACAGTCCTCAAACAGATGGCCAATTTCCCCGTTAATGCATTTGGCGAACTATAACTCTGCCAAGGACGGCAGGTGAAAAGAATAAGGCCAAAGTCCATAAAAGCTGAGTGGAATTTTCCTCAGCTTCCTGCTCCTCAGAAAACAAATACTGGGGAGGGGGCACCTGAAGGCAAGAGACGAGACCTGAAAACTCCCTAAGGGGCAGCGAACCCACGCGGATGCTGAGCGTCGGCCTCTTTGCCCTGGAAGGCGTGGCCGGTCTGGGCACAGCTGTGATCTCAGAGTCCAGGCCCGACCTCCGAGAGGACTCCACTGCTGGAGATGGGGGAACCAACAGAGCTTTTGTCATTCGCTGGGAGTTGGAGTAATAAAATTAGAAACTTGAAGGACTTTAAACACAGCTGGTCTCCTCCTCAAGAGTACTGTCGAGTTGTGATGCTGTGTGGGAAGGGAGGCTGAAGAGTTCAGCTGAAAACCCCTGCAAATCAGAGCAGAAATTCCTGCCGTTTTCCATTGCAGAGGAGACAAAGAATCGCAATGACCTTAGCCGAAAGCGCTGAAGGGCAGCTCCCCTAGGAACAGGCACAAAAAGGGACCTGAGTGGGTCTTCACACAACTGCAACTCGGTGTCAGCCAAGAGTGGCCTGGGTTCAAGCCATCGGTCTCGTTCTAACCATTAAGCAAGGGGAAGAGGGATGCCTCGCTTGTGGAAGATAAAAACAATTTGAGCCATCTACAGATTTTTACCCCAATATCTGGCATTCGGTTAAAACTTATGAGGGCATGTGAAGAGATTAGAATATAGGGTCAAACCCCGAGACACAAAATGAACAGTAGAAGCCAACCGGCAAGGAGTGCAGATATAGGAGTTAGCAGACAAGTTCTTTCAAATAAATTTGATTATTCTTGATTTGTTCAAGGAAATACAGGAAAATGGTGAAAATAGAAAGAATGCAGAACTTCAATATAAAATTGGCAGACATATAGAAAATCAAATAGACATTATTGAACTGAAAATATGTAGTCCCTGGATTGACAATTTTAACAGCAAACAACATGCCAGAAGACAGAAGAGTGAATGGGAAGAACGGTCAATAAAAAATATGCAAAAAAACAAAACAAAACACCGAGAGAAAAGTGAGTTAAAAAAAAGAGTATAAGAGACACCTGGGTCATGCTCAGAAAGTATCATATATACTTAGAATTCAAGAGGGAGAAAAGAATATGGAAAACAAGCTGTTTTTAAAGAAATAATAGCTGAAAATTTTATAAAAAGCGACTTTAAAAAATCAACTCATGGCCTCAGGTAACTCAAGAAAAGCCAGTTTAATACGTATAAATTTAAAAATATCTAGGCACCTCATGGCCAAATTGTTGAAAGCCAAAGAGAAAGGGAATTTGGACAGAAGTTAGAAAAAAGGCATATTACTTTTGAAGGATCAACTGCCCATTCACTTTCCTACTGAACTGATGGAAGTCAGAAGAAAATGGAATATTTCCAAAGTGCTGAAATACAAATAACCAGCAATCTCGAATTCTCTACCCAACAAGCTATATTTTCAAAGATAAAGGTAAAAATAAGGGCACATTCAGAATAAAATGGCCTAAATTCATCACCAACAAGCCTGTGTTTTCAAAAATACAAGAGAATTCTACAGGAATAATTAATGATTTCAATAAAAATATGCAAGTGTATAAAAGAATGAGAAGCACTGAAAAAGCAAACATGTGGCTAAGTATGAAGAAATATTAACTGTAGAAAAAATATGTGTGATGTCTTATGGATTTAAAATACATGTAGAATTAAAATGTGTGACAAAAATAACATGAAAGGCATAGGGGATAAATGGAGTTAAACAGTGGTAAGTTCTACATATAGCATTATTGGGAAGTGGTAAAAGCAATACTTATGCTATTTTGTACTAACTCAAGAATGCTTGCTATAATATATAGTAACCATTTGGCTTATTTACCTCGATGTAATGAGACATTAACCCATATTTACTGGAATCAGTGTAACTGAACAAATGAAGTTCCAGCTGCCTGCCAAGACAAAAGCCAAAGTCCTGAGGCAGGTGCCCGTGCAAAAGAAAAGACATTTTATTCAGGTGCCACATGACCTGGGAGAGTGGTGGACCCCTGTCTCAAAGACCGCCCCCTCTTCCTGCTCACGTCCAGCATTCTTAATAGTGATAGGGAGGCGAGGGTTTTATTCCTGTCTGATTATCTTGCTAGCGTTCGGCAGGCTTGGGGCCCTGTCCAGTCATATCTCTAGCCTGCAGCGCACTCAGTGTAAAAACCTCTCCCTGTGGCATCTTAGCTGGTGGGGAAGGCCCCCAGCAGCAAGATGGTGCAGGTAACATAAGTACATGCTTTCTCTAGCCCAGTTTCTTGAGCTGGTTCTGTTCGAGAGGCTGGCAAGTCTGTGATCCTGGTGCCAGCTCAGCTTTATTCTGAGGCCTCTTCCCTTGGTTTGTAGGTGGTCATCACCTGATGTGTGTTGCGATGCCTTCTTTGTGCATGTGTTGGGAGAGAGGGAGCAAGGTCTCTGGTGTCCCTCTCATAAGGGCACTGATCCCGTCATGGGACACCCCACCCTCATGACCTCATCTGACCCTACTGGCCTCTTAAAGGCCCAACGCCAAACACCATCACACTGGGAGATAGGGCTTCATATGAATTTTGAGAAGACACAACATTCAGTCCACAAATCGTTGTTCAGGAGAAAGTAGTGACTGAAACTGCTGGTCAAATTATGATTCTTAAACTGGTCACTAGTTACATTGCTGGGAACACTGTAAAAATACAACAATGTACATGGAGTATCCACTCTATCTACACTTAAAATCTGTGCATATTTTTGGTAAATGTTATGGTTTAAAAAAACAAATTGCCCAGAAAACTACACGATGTCCTTGTATGCATTATAACTTCGTGGTTCATTGCTTCTTTTTAGATTTAGGAAAAGTGCCAAGACAAATCCATATCGACTTTGAATCCCTCTCCCATTCTGAGAAGCTTTATTTGGCATTTCTCAAAAGCTGATCGAGCCTTGCAAATATCAAGGCTTATTCTGAACACGATTTCTAAAAATTCAACACATCTATTAACAGATAACAATTTTAAAAACTAAAAAAACATACAGGACTTAGCAGAAACTTAACTTCTGGGTGGTCTTTCTGCAAAATCCTGAAGCATTTTATTTCTTCATCGTCCCCAGCAAAATCCTCAATTCTTCTATTTTATGGTCTGAATCTCCATAGTAAGTTCCCATCATTGTGAGGGAAGGCGCCGTGGAGCCAGGCAAACCGAACTAGAGTTCTGGCACTTCTGCAAAGTGACACTTGTCCTGTAAAATTTTAAGTAGCTACTGCCTTTATTGTCCTTTTAGGTGGAAAACCATGCATAGTGTAAATTATCCTTGACCCATTTCATGGACATATGAGAGAAAAATGGAAAGAAACAGACTGATAACCAAGTGATTTTTTTTTTACACCATAATTCTCATTAAAAATTTGTAACTTTTCTTTTTCTCTCAAAGGCACGAACTAGGAAGTGATTATAGAAAGTAAGCCTGCAAACATTTCAACCCTGGCTGCTGGTCTGGGGCTGGAGAAATTTGTCCTGTTTGTAGAGGAAACACACCCTGTTAGAATAATACTGTGTTTATACTGTCCCACCTTTCAAACTGTTATCTATAAGCTTTGGAACAAAGGCTGCTAACTAAGTCTTCCTGTTTGAAAGGAAAACATAATGCAACAAGAAAGGCAATTTTCCTTAATGACTTTGGCCCATGAGTTTAAAATAATTCAGTCCATTAATCACTAATCCGATTTTCTAGATTGCCAGGTAAATATTTACCGTGGTGTAAATCCTGTATAATGTGCAGATTCCCACCGTCCTTCGGGATTGTAACATAATACACATCTGTAACACCTGCTTTAGCTCATTGCTTTACCTCTTGAACGGCCTGTGATGGTTCACTGCGGTTCGTTTACATCTCTGAAATCGACCCTCTTTCACCAGCAGCCCAGCTTCTGCCCCATCATTTACGCCTAAGCAGCCTCTAAAGCTTTCCAGTCGGTTCCGTCATTGACCCTTTTCGGTCAGGGGCCCAATCCAAGGCCCTTCTGCCCAGTGCCATTCGCACCAATACAATGAGACTTGAGTTTGGTAAAGCAGAAATTTTATTCTTCGATCAAGGAATGGGGAAGGATGACCTCATGCTCTAATGGCACCTTCTCCCCAAGTGGGAGGAGCCTTCTGCATTTATAGACTGTGGAACGGTAAGACTAAACTCCTTCAGGCATGTGTAGTTACTCTTCTGTTGTACTCAGCCCTTTGGGGCAAGGTCCTTTTTGCACACGATGCCCCACCACCCTCTTGGTCTATGAGCTTGATGCCTGGGTCTTTGCACTCTGCAATTTATTTCAGTCCCGGTCAGTTCATGACTTAGTTCAGGTGTTGAGAAACGTTACGGTCCTTTGGATGATAGCCCGGTGACAGTTTTGATTTCCTTTCCTGTACCCTTGGTTCCTCCTTTCCTCCTCGAACCCCACTTCCGGGTCAATCTTTATAAGATGCACATCTGAGCATGCCGCTCTTAGTTAAAATCCTTTCAAGTTCAGCTTGGAGCATCAGACCCTTCATTGCTGGAACTTCGCCCAATTACCCGGCTGAATGACCTTGGCCAGTTCATCAGCGTCTCTGCATCTTGGTACCTACCCTCTTCTGCTAAACCGGGATAATGAACTTCCTACCTCATTGGGCACTGGTGAGGATTAAATGAGGCAAAGCATGTAACAGACTGAGGTCAGTGCCACGCATGGAGTAAGTGGGCAAGACTCTGGCTGTATTATCATGGTTCTAATCTCGCACCACTTCCACCGCACCCCCTCTTCCAGTCTTGCTGAAGCTCGGGGCTTGCCCCATCCAATGTGCCTCTTTCATTCTCCAGCACAAACCTCCCAATAACTACAAGTATTTACCTGGTGCAATTTAGACGCCAATTCTAATGGTTTTTTTTTTTTTCTTTCTTTAACACATCAACAATTAACTCAATTTTCCAAGGGAATGACTGGGTGTCCCACAGATTGAACCTGATTCTGACACTATCAGCCTGGGGAGAGCATGAGAACGCACAGGTGCAGGAAGGACCGAATCCCACAAGACCGCCTCGCCTTCAGCTTCCAGCCTCAAGTCCGGGTTCTTAACTGTGCTTCTAATCTATTGGCTATAAATCAGAGGCTCCCAAGACTCCCCTTTTGGGTTCGAGTTATTATAGTAAGTAGCTAGTTATTCACAAAAGAAGGAAGCATACGGAATCAGACATTAACATCCCTCCCTTCCCCCGAGTACGGAGGAAGGGCCGGCTTTCCGTTTTCCCCAGGGAGCAGCTGGCCCCTTCCCGCAGACTACCAGGGGGAGGGCGAACCAGTGAAGAGGAAATTCCTGTGCTGACGCGTGCACAGCAGCAGCCAGATGACAAGGCTAAATTTTGAGACAGGTACAGTAGGAGCCAAAATGGCAGCCCTAAAGGGCCAGAGCCTAGCCTCAGAGAATTTGGGGAAAGGATCAGGCAGGAAAAGAACCTCTGAAGATCCAGGAAAGGGGTTGGTTAGGGGGAGGGCCCAGCACAAGCCCATGAAAATGAAGAACAAGGTTGGTTAGTTTGAAAGAAAGCCTCCCCCTTCCCATGTACCCTGAGCTTAACGAAGGCCCGGGGCTTGTTTCCTCACAGGCTCCTCTGTCTGTAGCAGCCCCATGGGCCTGGCATCAGATGGGCCCCAGTGAAGCACCAGTCGCCACCCAGGTTATATCAAGCCTTGGTGGCAGATGTGCAGATGGGGAAATGAGACCCAGAGAAGCCTCGCACTCCTGGGTCCTGGCCTCCTGGGCCCAACAGGCGCGCGTGTGGCTCTGCAGCCCCGAGGCCGAGCTGCTTCTGCAGTGAGACAGAGCCCAGCCCCTGGTCATGGGTGAGACACCGGGCACCTGGGGCAACAGCTTTGTTTTCACTCTAGCAAATCTTGACACTATTGCTCACATCCTCTTACGGGCGAGTCCCCGAAATGCTTTTCTTAGGACTCTGTGGAAGAACCCTATTTCCACCGGCAAATTAACTTGTAAGAATGTCTCGCCCACCGCAAAATAGTGAGTTTAGCTCACTAGCTTATTGGTTTATTACAAAGGGTATTAAAGGCAACAGCCAGACAAAGCTATATATGACCAGGTCTCGGAGGGTCCTCAGCACAGGGACGTCTGTCCCTGTGGAGGTGGGGCACGTCATCCTCCCGGTATATGGATGTGTTCACCAACCCAGAAACTCACCCAACCCTTTCCTTTTAGGTTTTGAGGGAGGCTTCATTACGTAGGCACGACTGATCACATCATTGGAGATTGATTCAGACCCGGACCCCACCCCGGAGGTCAGAGGGATGGGACTGAAAGTTGCAGCCTTCTAAACTCTTGGCTGGCTCCCCTGGCAACCAGTACCCCTCCCGTGGAGCTTTCTGGAAGTTGCCTCATTAACATAACCAGAGACACCTTTCTGGCTCTCCTTTCAGGAAATCCCGAAGGTTTTTGGAGCTCTGTGCCAGGAGCAGGGATGAAGACTAAATATCTGTTTCTTTTTTTAAATCACAGGATCTCACCTGGCTAACTTCTTTCCGTTGTAGCTGCAGGACGACCCGCCCCAGCAGCGCTGTGCGAAACGTTGTCGTATGGCTTTCACCTGCCTTCCTCTGTCTTCTCTGCCACATCCTAACGCGCCTGACGACTCTTCAATGACACTATCAAGGCTTGTTATTAGAGGCAGGCTAATAGAATCTTAGTACGTGCCTGTGGCTTTCTTAAGTGGGATTCTGACAGTAATTGCATTCGCTTTTGAGTGTCTTTAAAAAGTTGGTGTATTTCTTTTGCCTTGAAGTCAGCCTATATTTTGCATCCTCTTGGGTGTGTACAATATTCGAACGTGGTTCTTTCTCCACCGCTTGAGAGAGCTTTACTCCCTAGTTACTCCCTGGGAAGTGCGGACGAGCACGCCCTAGGACGGAGCCATGCTGGAGGCATACTAACAGACCGACGAGAGCGTTGTCAGCCTTTGGGTCTAACGAAAAGTGTGGCTGTGAGCCGCACCTCAGTACCACCGTACCTGAGGCGCTCGCCTTTTCCTAGGCTCGCAGGGGAAACTTTGAAATGACCACGACAGGGGTTGAGATGCATCTGAAGTTGTCCCTGGGTAACCTGACAGTGACAACAGCACGCATCTTCAGTGAGGCCCAGAGCTCCTGGCATTTTTAAGTCATTGCATAAAAACAAGCAAGTTTAATTACTGCAGATGAAATAAATCAGGTGATCTCATTGGAAATGCGGGCATGCCAGACAGCCTTAACTGCGGTCGCCTCAGCCATCTGCCTGTAAGGACAATTTGTCTTAGCTTCTGAAGGAACAGACCGAACTGTCTAAGGCGGGTTGGGGAGGCAGATTCAAGACAGAGACTCCAAATGCCTGCACACTCTCAGCCTTTAAGAGAGCAGCCCAGGAAGTGGAGATGAGGTCGGGCAAGCCTTCAGGTCTAGTACCTGGGTGCCCCTTCTGACCCTCTCATCTCCACCCGACCCTAGTTTCCAGGCTCTAGCAACTTTTGCTACCAGAGGAAACAGGTTCTTCAGTGGTGTCAGAAAAAAAACAAAAAAATCAGGGACACTCACATATGAGTTTTAAGAGATGGAGGCACAATTTATTAGAGTAAGAAGTGACAACACATCCTCAGACGGACAGGGAATGGGCAGGCAGGGAGGGAGCGGCTGCCCGAGGTCCTTGCTCGGCTCCCGAGAGCAGGCTCCCTTTCCAACTATCTGACTTTTTGCCTGGCTTCTCCCGGGCTTAAGTTTGTGTTCTCCCCCCATCCAATCTCTTTCCTGATTATCCTGGGGCTTGTGCTTGTGCCCTTCTCCTATCCAATCTCTTTTTTTCCAAATTTTCCCAGGCCAGTGTCCTCCCCCTTTTAGGGTCGCCCTTTTGGGTCCTGCTGCCCATGCCTCACAGTTTCCTGTCATCACTTAGTTTCTACGGTACGTGCCCTTAGGCAAAGGAATTCCTTTGCCATTCTCTCCCTCCCGCCGCCATTAGCGGGGCAGGCTCCCCACGGTGCCCGGACTGCTGTCTCTCCTGCCCACTTGGATGTTTTTGTCTGGCAGAATGATGTCAGCTACTCCTCGGAGGTGACTAAAATGCTGTGTTTTTCCTACTTGATCAGGCTGAAGTGCTTAATCAGATGCCCGGTTCTGTTAGCTCTCCCCTCTTTTGTTCATATCTAACCAACTGCCTGCTCTAACCTCAACTGCCTGCTCATGAACTCTGGGCTCCTGTAATCTTATAAGGGTACGTGGTTGAAGGTCTCATCATCGGTAGCTCCTTCCCACCACTGGGAGCACAGTCCTGCCCATCCCTTGGCCCAGAGAGTCTTGCTATCTGCCAAAGGACGAAGGAAGACGAGAGAGGAGGGTGGCCTTCACGCAGGGGAGAAAGAATTTGTAAAGTCAGGGTCAGCCTGTTTCTGTCCTTGGAAGGCGGCACACGCAGTATCTAGAGGATGGCAGTGCTGGACAAGTTGGGATCCTCGTCGCAGGGTCACCTGCAGCATGGCAGCTTCTAGAAGGCAGGCTTTGATTTTATTGGTTGTGGATCCCAGGCTTTCTCTTCTTTAAAAGAAACTCCAAGTCTTTGAGGGCTTAGCAATCGTAGACGCGCTCACAGGCTCTTGCTTCCGGATTCTCTAGGGAACAGTCAGAAGAAAAAGGTTTAATTCTAGGCAGGTGGGCCCAGTTAGTGGCTCCCTGGAGCTCCTCAGCTGTAGAGTGGTTAGGAGGACCTGACGGGGACCTTTCCACGTAGGTGGTAATTGGTCGATAGGACAGCCTTCCTTTCAGGCTTTAAGAAGGACCAGGTCGTATGAGCTGATTTGAGTGGGGACGGGGCTCTGGCTGGGCGTCGGCAGACTCATGTCGCCGTCCTTGGCCAGGGCATTTTTGTACTTGCCCTGGCTAGTTAGGTATTTAACAAGTTCATGAGTCTCGGGGTCTAATAAGAAGTCAGAGGTTAGGACAGGTCTACCACATAACATCTCAAAGGGGCTGAGGTTAAGATTAGCCTTGGAGACTGCTCTTCGTCTAAGAGGGACTATAGGTAAGAGTTCTATCCAGGCCTCTGATGTCACCTGACACAGTTCGGTCTGGTCAAAGTTCTCTTGAGAGTCTGATTGGTCCTTTCAACCTTTCCTGAGGGTTGGGGTCTTGAGCTGATGTGGTGATGATATTATATGCCTAAAGCAGAGGACACTTGCTGGGCAATTTGAGAAAACAAAGTGGGGGGGGGCATTATCACTTTGTAGGGACTTAGGAAGTCCAAATCAGAGAACGCTTTCTCTTAGTAGGAATTTGGCAACCTCCTGGGCCCTTTCTGTTCCAGTAGGGTAGGCTTCTACCCAATCCACGAGGAGTCAATAAAAGAGTATTTGTTTTCAGGAGAAGGTGGCATTTGAGTGAAGTCTATTTGCCCATCCTCGTCTGGGTACTTTCCCCCCCTTTGGAGGGCGGTTGGAAGGGGACGGGGTCTGATTCCCACTCCCAGGCTACTCACTAGTCGTCACCGGCACGCCTTTGTGACTTCCTTGGTAGTCCGGCGGAGCCCAAGTCCTGTAAAGATTCTATGAACTAGTGAGACCATTGCACCTCTGCCGAAATGAGAGGAACCGTGAAGCCCCTTAGTGATTTTTCATTGAGAGGTTTGAGGGAGGAGTAAATAGATTCGATTCCCACCATCCCTGGGAATTTAGCTGATACCCTTGTTGAACCCAGTCATTTTCCTTTCCTGTGCATCGTGGCCTTTGTTGGGGGGTAGGTCTCTGTGGAAACAGCCTAACCTACCTTGGGACTAATAGTAAGGTGGACCTTTTGCAGTAGTGCCAGGGAGGTTATTTCCTTCAGTAATATCTGTGTCTTTCCTTTGATGCCCTATGCAACGAATCACAGCTACCTCTGCAGGTTCTAATACTGCTTTACTGTTTATAGAAAGGTGAGCATCTCCCGGTGATGCTGGATGGGGAGCTCTTTGCTGTGAAGAGTCCCCTCTCTTTCCATGTTGCTGCATGGGCACGTAAGAGAGGAAGGCATATTTAGAATCTTTGTAATTGGTGACTCTTTGTCCCTCCCCTAACTGTAGGGCCCTAGGTGGGGCCGTGAGCTTCGCCTTGTGGGCTAAGGAGACAATGCCTGGGCTTCGGTGGCCTGATTAAGGTCCACTATGACTACTGTATATCTGACGTTCTTCCTCCTTTCCTTTCTAAAAGTACTGCCATCAGTGAACCACGTTTAATCCGGATTGTCTAGGGGCTGGTCTTTTCGATCAGGTCTGCCTGAATAAACTTGTTGCGTTACCTCTATAGAGTAATGTGAAATTCTTCCTCTTCCCTCCATAGGCAGGGAGGTGGCTGGATTGAGCTTGGCATACTTTGAGAGCTGCCTCCCAGGGAGTCTCAAAGCAAAGCCTGATGTCTTGCGAGGTGCCCCTTAACCACTGGTCACCCTTGATTTCTAAACCCCTGAACCTGGTGTGGGGTTAGAACCTCTAGTGGCGGTCCCAGTGTTAATTTTCTGGCCTGCTCTACCAATAGCACTGTGGCTGCAATGACCTTTGAGCATCCTGGCTGTCCTGCTGCTGCTGAGTCTAATTGCTGGGAAAAGTAAGTCATTGGTCATGTTCCTGTCCCCAACTTCTGGGTGAGAAAACCTAAGACTATTCGCTGCTTCTCAGTCACATATAAAGTCAATGTTTTTTTTGTTGTTGTTTTTTGGTTTTTGTTTTTTTGAGATCCCAAGTGTTGGGGCTTTTCTGAGTAAACCTTTACTTATTGTGAAATCCTCCTATTGTGTGTCTATCCAAATGGGTCAGTGACAGGTCCCTTATGGGACTCATATAGGGGTTCAGCGATGAGTCTAAATCCTGGTACCCAGATTCAACAGAAACTTTCCATGCCTAAGAAAATGCCCTGAGCTGCTTCTTGTCATGCCTTCTAGAAGGCAAAAAACCCATGTGGATTCTCTAGGCCAGCCCGATTTGCCCCAGCTGGTAAGACCAACTGGGATCAGTGGCGGGGCGCGGGGGTTGGGGGGCAGCAGCATCCTCACAGGGCATCTGGCTGGCTGGGCCGCTCATAAGTAACCTGCATGCTGCGGGGCTGCTCCCAAAAGGTGGCGCTTTTTCTTGGTTGGCAGCATTGGGAAAGAGGGACAGTTAAGTCTTTCCGGGTTATATTGTAGGTTCGGGTTAAAGCTTATAATTCCGCGTATTTTGGAGGGTCCTCTGAAAATCTACCCAACCATGTCTTGCGATCTCTCAAGTCTATGAGAAGGCCCATGAACTTGGGTGATGCCCAGAGGCCCTCCTGCCACCTCCTCGCAGGGGGCAGAGGAGGTTCAGGTTTGGAGCATCATTAGGTATTGAGGGATGTAAGAGTTGATAAGCAGGTGGGGATGTTGGTACTGGGGTTTCTGGGTCGAAATTTTTAGGTATGGAGGCAAGTGATATTGTCCATCGTTTTCAGGGAGAGAGATTTCTTTCCCTGTAGAAGAGGAAGCCATTGGTCAGGTCAGGGGAACATGGGCATCCCCAGTTGTTCCCTAGCCCCACCGGGCAACTAGGAGGGTACGTGACCCCCTTGCTGGCCTTGCATTCCAAGGCCCTCAGACCAGCCTGAAGGCCTTCCCCAAGATTAAGATACAAACAGAAGAAGTGTCTTGCAGCAGAGCACGGCCTGAGCCTCTGTCCTCAGGGAGGGAGGGAAGGGGAGAGTCTGGGGGAAGGCAGAGCCAAGGGGAGTTCCAAACCCAGAACTGGAAAAGGCAGGCAGTGGACAGGAGCGCAGCCAACGCAGCGGGGCCGGGGAAGAGCAAAGAGGACAGGGAAGAAGAGGGGGATGAGCCGCCGTGGCAGCTGCACCCAGCTGTGTGTCTCCAGCCTCCGGAGGAAGATGGGGCCGAAGGGCAGGGAACAAAGTGGGGCAGAGTGTGGGAGAGTCTGCAGAAACCATCAGGAATTTCAGTTCCCCAGATAAAGGGCAGAAGATCGTGAAAATACTAACCTGAGGCAACAGCAGAGGCTAAGCAAGGAATACGAGAGACTATTAGAGAAAGATTAGTTAGAGAACCTGCTGTTTCTGACTAATCCTATTAGGAAACCGCCCCGGGGTTTGGGAACACATTTGGGAAGTAATGTGCCTCAGCAGAAGATTTTTGCTTGAGCCTGGCAGGCAGCCTAGCACTTCCAGCCCATACCATCACCAGGTTATCCTCTCATGGGAGACATCTTTATCACAGTGGCAGGGCCCAAATGGCCCTCAAATACCCAACCCATGACTACCATTAAGTGGGGCTGAAACACCTGCAACCAGAGGCAGAATGAGAAAAAGAAATGTAGGAGACAGGGGACCTACTAGTTTAAATAGAACAAGGTCCTGATTTCTTAGCACCAGCCAAAACTCTCCTGATCCCTTCGGGGTTGCCAAAAACTGTTAGGGAAGGACCCAAAAGCTGTATTTGCCACCCCCTCCAATTTTTTTTCTTAAGATTTTATTTATTCACCTCCAGACAGAGATGAAGGGAGGGAGAAAGAGTGTGAGGGAGAAGGAGTGGGAGAGAAACATCATGTGTGGCTGCCTCTCACACGCCCCCCAAGTGGGGACCTGACCTGCAACCCAGGCATGTGCCCTGACTGGGAATCGAACCAGCAACCCTTTGCTTCACAGGCCAACACTCAATCCTCTGAGCCACACCAGCCAGGGCAGCCCCAAATGTTTTCGTCCATTTGGCAGAATGATGCCAGTTACTCCCTGGGGCGATAAAAAGGCTGTTTTTCTCCTTACTTAATCAGGCTTAATTGTCTAATCAGATGTCAGGTTCCATTAGCTCCCTCCTCTTTCGTTCATATCTAACTAACTGCCTACACAGACACTTTCATTTTCACTCTTCCCTCTATGCGGTCATCACACTTCTACGCAAACCATGACTGACTCTCCCCTCTACCTGGAATGCTCTCCCCGAGCTTACTCGTCACCTCTGCAGCCTCCACTGGGCAAGGTTTATTCTTCTGCCTCTGCTGCACTGTATCATTTTTTTGCCTGTCTTCTTACTGAACCATAAGCAATTTGACACCATCTATTTTCATTCTTATGTTCCTACATTTAGCCATATCTTTGTATTTGTTAAATCCATGTATACTGGCCTGACAGAAAGCATATGGTGCACACTTGGTGCAAATATTAATGAAAATGATATCTTTTTGTAGTATTTACTACTGGGGACAATTCTGACCACCTTCCATGCACTTTCTCATGTAACCCTCCCAGCCTCCAAATGACTTTTGTGTTTTTATAGTGGTATTCTGTAGAGGTAAGGAGTGCCTGAGACTTAATTAAGTGATAAGTGTCACATCCCGGAGCTTGTGGTTGGCAGAGGTGATTGGTGAACACAAGTCAAATGACCCCGGCATCCTAGAGCTTAACCTTTGCACATTCTGCTTAGCTGGCACAAAAGAGTGGCATGTGATGTCTTATAAAACAGCATGGTTATAGATAGAGCAATCATAAAAATGCTAATATTCTTTACAGCAGTAACCTGGCAATACAGCTGTTGGGAATAATTCTACAAAAGAAAAAAGCCACAATATGAGCATATAAGGACAAACCTTGAACATAAATGTTCGAAAGAAAAACAGGTAAGCTTGCAGAACAAAGATTTATATCTCTTTATCCCAATACTGTGGATGGTTATATATTTATTTAGAAATATCGTTTTAATGCACTTTCTGTGTACCACAAAGCCAGGCTCTCGTTGTTAATCACTAGGGAACTTTTCTTTCCTAAGTGAGCTAGATAACTTCATGAATTCTGTGATGAGTTCCTGAGATTTTCAACCACAAAACAATATAACCGTGATAATAGTAACAGCTAACATTTCTTGAGCTTTTAGTTACACTGTTCTGATCTACTTACATGTGTTAAGCCAATTTTCAAACAGCCTACGGTTGTCCCCACCTTACAGGTGACAGACCCGAGGCACAGAGAGGCTAATTAACTCACCCATTTCAGCCGAGACGAGAGGTGGTAGGTATAAAGCCAAAGATGTGGCTCGAAGTTGTACCTTCGTATCAAGCCCTGGGCCCAGGCTGGCTGCTCTGGGCTATCTGAATTTTCCTGAGTTAATCTGCAGCTGGACAAAGTCTGTTATTTGGGTGTAATAATTTGGCATTCAGCTTCCATTCTATGAATAAAGTCATAGCCATGAAATCTAGATTCTGACTACTGCTCCAGCTGTATCTTAGACTCCCTTGGTAACATTTTTCAAAGTTCAGTTTCAATAATTCTCATAACACATAGCAAGCAGTTACAGCAGATTTTAATGTCCTCAACAACTGTGTCAAAGATCCTAAGACTACCTTCACGTTCCATGATTTCTTAGAAGGACTCCTGGAAGTCAGTGAAGTTGTCATCCTTATAATTAAGATTTGTTACAAAGTAAAATGATACTTTTAATCAATACTTTGGAGTCCAGGGTTTCTGTAGGAGGTCAGTCTCATAGGTACTAGTATGTGCTTGACTGACTGCAACTATGCAACCTCCAGCCCCTGCCCCATTCCTGCTCAGAGGTCAAACTAATGTAGTGTGGCCTGGGGCTGAAAAGGAAGAAAAAAAAAAAAGGTGTTCATCATAAATCATATTGTAGGCTAAATCTGGCTTGTCTCAGTCCCCAGGTGTACAAAGATACTCCTCTCAGAATATTACAGGGGTTGAAGGTCATCTCTCAGAAGCTGGTAAGGGTCAGTCCTTTCTTTGGAATGTGCGGGGTTTGAGAACCCCAAACCCACTGAATGAACCGTTTACTGCAGAGCATAGAAGTGCATCTGTCTCAAACAATAGAAAAATCTCATGGTCCAGCATCTTCCAGATGTGCTACACAGAAGCACATGTTGGGATACTACAGCATAATGCATTTTAATTAAATCAGTTTATCAAAAATTTTAAGATGTGAATGATTTTCTTTTCTGCCACTTTAAACAGAAATTTATCTTAAAAGTTTTAAATTTACTTATTGCTCATCATTAATGACACAAGAATCGATTTTTTAAAAAAGACTTTATTTATTTTTAGAGGGGAAGGGAGGGAGAGAGAGAGAGAAACGTCAATGTGTGGTTGCCTCTCATGCGCCCCCTACTGGGGACCTGGCCTGCAACCCAGGCATGTGCCCTGCCTAGGAATTGAACTGGCGACAATTTGGTTTGCAGGCCGGTGCTCAATCTCTTGAACCACACCAGCCAGGGCAGAGAATCAATTTTTACAACATATTGAATTGAGTAGAATTATTTTCCACCATAATAAATGGCCTTTGACTATTGTGGGGTTTGTTTCTCTTGGCTATATTTTGCTCTGCATCTCTCTCACCCATTATTGTCAGGGCTTAGCATTATTTCTTACTACTCTCCAGAATCCTTTTTCTAGATTTAATGGCCCTCATACTTTCTAATTTTTGTGACTCAGAAACACTCCAATCAAGGTCACTCGACTAGGCTCTAAACTGAAAATATGCAGATTCTGAGAAGCTCAGGTTTAATGCATGCCCTTTGTCATATGAAAGATGGATGACTAGAGATATCTTTTCCTCCAGAAGGTTCTTGGCTGCATTCCAGAGAGCTGAGATTGTTAGGTAGGTACCATTAAATAAACTAAGTTATCGGAGATGATATAACTGTTTGCCTTCAGTCCTAACTATATTTTCCTCATCTCTAAGAGATGTATAAACACACTATAAGAGTCATTATGTCAGATGTTATGACTGTAGACCTGTCTTGTGCAAGCTTATTGTGGGACTGTCTTCTAAATCAGTAAGCAAAGGATTGATTAATCAATAAATGATGTTTGGGCAAATGGATAGGAATTTCAACAATGTAAAATCAGTTCCCTCATTCTCAACTTGCAACACAATAATTCCAAGACTATTTATTCCAAGACTGATTAAAAATGAAATTAAACCCTATGAGTAAAATACTAACAAATATTAAGTGAATATAATAATTTCTAAGTGTGGTACTATGGGAAAAACTCTACAGAAGAGTGAAAATTTGACCACAAGAAAAATTAATCACTATTTTAGCAAATAATTACCATGATAAAGTTAAAAATAAAACTGTGTTACCGTAAGCTATGAAAATTATTTTCAGATGGTATGATAGGGAAAGATTCACTATCTTTGATATACAGAATATCTTACAGATAAATAAAATGTGTATTTTAACAGTAGAGTAAATGTGTTCCTATGTTGTAAGCTCAGAACAGTGTCTGGCACATTACTAGGAGGTAAACTTCATTTTTAAAATGAATTAATAGCGCATAGAAGTTTTGAGTAGTTAAGAAATTCAAATATAAAAATTACTATGAGAAAATATGTTTAATCATATAAATAGGGTAAATATGAATTAAAACTGAAATAACTTGGCTTTTTCCTCTCAGATGCTCAGTGATTAAAATAACTAATAGCAGTCAATACAGCAATCTTACAGCTATTTTCAGAACTTTAAATTAGGACACTTTTGGAGGAAAGTTTGTTAATATTTATCAAATCAGGTTATAGAAATTATACAAAGATATGCATCATAAGATGGTTTATAAATTGGAAATAAAAACTAAATTCCTATAAGGGTATTGCTTACCTTATAGTACATCCATGCAATGAAATATTATGCAGTTATGTCAAATGATACCATAAAGCTACATTTATTGGCATAAAACTAACAAGGATTTATTAGCTATAAAAAGTTATTAAGTAATGTATAATAATCTTTTATGTAATTTTTTACTATGTGTGCTTAGAAGGTAATTCTGTATACCTGTATATCAAATTTCATTAGATGATACAGTATTTCTTCATGGTCAGATTAGGGACAATTTTTCCCCTTATAAAGGTACATTTACCTATTACAAATAAAGACATATTTTATAACCATATATCAATAGGTTATTTGTGTGTTGAAAAATAAACAGAAGTGGTAGAATCCATAAGACTTCTGGGTGAGATGACGGTGCGCAGAAAGGGTTATCTGTTTCGCTTATGGCTCTTTCTCCACCATTTCTGCCCCCTTCGCAATTCCTCCATAAAATGATCAAAAACATATAATGGGGAGAAATCATCATCGATGCTCTCGTCGGGGACCAGAGTTCTCCGCAGTACAGGAAAGTTAAGGAATCTGCAATACAGAGTACAAAGGAGACTGAGTTTAAAGGAAGCAGGTCAGTATTCACTGTTCAGAATGCTCTGTTACTGGGAAGGCACAGAGGAGGCCACAGGGAAACCTCACTGTTCGTCTCTTCACTGGAGCAATGAGAGGACAAAGCTGGAGGACTGGCACTGCCTGACTTCAAGATCTACTATACACCAGCAGTAATCCAGACGGTGTGGTATTGGCAAAATAGACAATACACCGATAGATCCACAGAACAGTATAGAGAGCTCAAAGGTAGACCTGCACAGATACATGTTCAACGGATGTTACAAAGCAGAGGTAGTGCGATGGAACGAAGATGGCGTGTCAGCCAGGGGCATCAGAGCAAGTGGGCACGCAGATGCAAAAGATCGAAAGTAGTCACAGAACTCAGAGTCTTCACAAGTTTAACTCAAAAGAGGTGTTATTTTGGGGAAGCGATGTGATAACCATTCTGTAATGCCTTTAGGGAAGTGCTTAAAAACACATGGAATAAAAGTGGTTATGAGTACAAAAATAAAAACCCAAAATGGGTCACATATATAACTGTAAAACAGAAAACTACAAAACTCTTAGAAGATAACGTAGGAGAAAGCTTACATGATCTGGGGTGTGATGATGATTTTCTATATCCACAACAAAGGCACAATCCATGAAATAAAAAATTAGTAAGCTAGACTTAAGTAAAATTAAAAACGTCTGCTATGAGAAAACAAAGTCAAGGGAATAAGAATGTGTGCAAAAGACACATATGATTTAGGACTCTTATCCCAAATATACGAAGAACTGTAAAACTCAACAACAAATAAGTAAAAAACCCAGTTTAAGAGTGGGACAAAGGTCTTAACAGCCACCTCTTAAAAGAAGATGTATGGGTGGAAAATCAAGACATGAAAAGATGCCCCACATCATATCTCATGGAGGCAATGCAAAGTAAAACAGCAATGAAATACCATCACGTGTCTACGGAAGGGCCAAAACCTGGGGCGCTGACAGCACCGAGTGCCGGCGGCATGTAAAGCAAGGGGAGCTCTCACTGACTGCCTGTGAGAATGCAAAATGGTACTGCCACTTTGGGAAACATTTTGGCAGTTTTTTACAAAGCTAAATCTGCTCTTACCATAGGATCTAGCAATTACGCTTCTTGGTATTCACCCAAAAAAGTTGAGATGTGTTCAGAAAAAAACCTACACACAGGTGCTTTATTCTTTTTTTTAATTGAATTTATTGGGGTTACGTTGGTCAATATAATTATATAGATTTCAAGCGTATAATTCTGCAGCACATCATCTGCACATTTTATCGTGCAGATGCTTGATTCTTAAGTGCCAAAACTGTAAAGCAACCAAGGTGTTGTTCAGTAGGTGAATAGATAAATAAATGGTGTTACATCTAAACAATGAACTATTATTCAGTACTAAAAAGAAATGAACCATCAAACCACGAAAAGACGTGGAGGAAATTTAAGTGCACGTTACTAAGTGAAAGCAGCTAATGTGAAAAGGCTACATACTGTATGATTTCAACTACATGACATCTGGACGAGGCGTAACTACCTATATGTAGACAATAAAAAGATCAGTCATTGCCAGGGGTTGAGGGGAGGGGAAAAACGAGTAGGCTGAGCACGGGATTTTTAGGCCAGTGAAAATACTCTGTGTGACACTGCAGTGATGGTTACGTGCCATTATATAGCTGTCCAAACCCATAGAATTTACACCAGGAGTGAAAGCCAATGTAAACCATGGACCTTGGGTGATTATGATGTGTCGATGTGGACTCATCAGTTTTAACAAACGTTAAAACTCCATTATGGAATGAAGATATGACAGAAGCAATGCAGGTGTATATGGAAACTCTCTGTACCTTCCCCTCGATTTTGCTATTAACCTGAAACTATACTAAAACAAGGGTTTTCAAAATATTGTGTCTATGTTCATGTATGTATACATAGATAATTAGATAGATAAGTAGATAGATAGATAAATTTGCATGAAGAACTTTATCTGTGATAAATAAATGATAGTCTGTTGCTTTAACAGGGTTTATAATTTTGATTGGGAACTAAAAGTATTTTGGCTTTCTTTATATGGCTTTGAATTTTTCCCAATTTGTGCCAAGATCAGTTTATGGTTAGGGAAATAAGACATCTTTAGGTGCACAATTTTGGCAAAATAAATAGTATATAAGGTAAGTTTGAAGCTATCTGAGCTTTGTAACTCTTCCTGGAGATCCAGAAATATCCGATTATAGACACTATCTTAAAAATAATGTGGTTTGATTGCTTTGCAGCTCTCTGAGTTGTTTTTTGTTTTTTTTAACTAATTCATATCAATTCATATGCCCCCATAACTCAGAGGAGGCCAATTCAGGGGAGACTCACTCAGTGATAGAGAGGGCTTTGGAGTGGGATGCTGTATGCTTTTATTTTCAAACAACTCAGCATCCTCCCTTAGCTAATTGTATCTGATTAGCTCAAAATTTACTGTTGCCACTTTAACTGTCTGGGAGAACCGTTAGAGGGTTTTAGCTAGAGTGTCTATGAATATTCATAGACGGGCAGCCTCTGTATTGGGAACCACACCCACCTCTCTGCAGTGTCTGCGGCTTGAATAAGAGCGTCCTCTGGAGCTCACGGCCCAAGTGAAGCCTTGACACGGGGCTGCCTGCAGAATGCACAGAAGGCCTGCTTCACTGTGTTGACTTTTAGATAAAACCCTCCCTGATCGACTGGGTTGCATCATGGAAGTATTTTTAAGCTTCTTTCATCTGTTTTGCATGATTTGCCTAGTCACAAAATCCTCATAAATTTCAAACTGTCATTTTTTTAAAATCAGAGATTGGCATGTAGCATTTAAAAGGTTCCATAGGAGTATGCTGTCCCTGTATTATTCTGGGGTGTGCAGTGAGGCAACATTTTGCATATACATACATGTGGGAGTGAACACAGAAGGGTAGTTAAATATATGGACAAATACGGTAGTTCCTGCTCTGCGGAACTATCTCAAGCAGGTTTTAATTTTGAATTTGACTTTAATATGTGAATATAGGGGCACGTACAAGGGAGCTGAAGCATGGGTAAATACTGGCAACTTGCTTAAAATCACACAACTAGCTGGCAAAGTCATCACATATGTTTTATTCATGTGCATCATTCACGTATGTCTATACCATGTCACACAAAGGTCCCCAGGAAACTTCCTGATCATGTGGAAAGTAAGGAGCCCTCTGTGTGTGTGTATACATTTATATATATATATATATATATATATATATATATAAAAATTAATACATTAATATATTTTGTCAGTGTTTTGACCGAGACTCTCATGGCCTCCTCTCATGGTCTTATACGTTGTCTTTTAGCAGCACTAAATTGAAATTAACAGATCTTTGAGAATCTCCCACCGCCTCCACCCCTCCCTCCCCTACCAGTGAAACCTCGTCAGTGAACTGTGGAGTTACTGAGGTTTTCATCTGGGGACAAGAATGTAAAGCTGAACACAGAACTTCAAACCTCTTTACGGTATGTTTTTTCCTAAAGTTCCTTCCAGGTTCTCTCTCTCTCTCTCTGACCTCTCTAAACATTTAGCCTTTCTTTTTTGTTCTCTTTTTCTCTTTCTCCAAAAAACTTCAGTTCTTCTGTTAACTTCAAGAATTAATTCAGTCAATTTGCATATCCCAAATTTCTTATCCAAACTCGTCAATGTATTCACAAAACAAGATTTTTCTTATTACCATAATACAGCCTTTTAAAGAATTCTTGGGGTTACGTAACATAAAACAAGCTTTATTATTTTTTTTTTATCAGCTACGAATGCTTATTTTTAAGCACGAGTGCCCCCGGGGCTCCCTGTGAGCACTGCCCGCCCACGTGGTGCTCTTCCTCTGCCCCCGCCCCTTCGGACTTGCGTTCCTCCCGCAGCGACGTGCAGTGTCCCCTCTCCATGCCTGCGGCTGTGCTACAGCCCCCACACCCGGATCTGCAGTCTGGGCTTGTGGATTTGGAAGTCGCTCCAGCACCTTAAATTCCACATATTCCAAGAAAATCTCACTGTATCCCACAAACAACCTGCTATTTCTTTTTGTGCTCCTCGTCTGTTTTAATACCACCATTACCTTCACAAACACCCAGCCCAGAGACGTGGGAGCCATTATCAAGCTCTACCTTTTCCTTATAAATAACATGGGATTATTAATGGAAACCTGTCTTGTCTGAAATCTATGGCTTCCTTTCCAGGCTCGTTAGCCCTCCTTGACATCTTCATAATTTTTTTCTTCCTAGGCTCTGGAAACTGCCACGTTAATCGACTTGCATTTGATCTGTTCCTGTTTCAATCTATCTTCTTCCAAGTACCAGAGGAATCTTTCTAAACTACGAATCCGACTCGTATTCCCCTCCTCTGCCTCAAAGGTCAGGCTCAAGTACATGAGGTATGATAGTCCCTCTCGTTGGCAGTTTTGCTTCCCACGGTTTCAGTTACCTGAGGCCATCTATGGTCTACAAATATTAAATTTAAAAGTTATACAAATGAACAATTCATAAGTTTTAAATTGTGCACCACTCTGACTAGTGTGATGGAATCTCGAGCCTGCCTCGCTCCGTCCCACCTGGGACGTGAGTCACCCCTTTGTGCAGCGAGTGCGGTGGATGCCACTACCCGCCACTAGTCACCGAGTGGCCACCTTGGTGATCAGCTCAGCTCTCATAGTATCACGGTGCTTGTGTTCAATGACCCTTATTTTATGCAATAGCGGCTCCGAAGCCCACAGGAGGAGTGATTCTGGCAGTTCACCTATGCCAAAGAGCAACTATAAAGTACTTCCTTTAAGTGGACAAGTATTTACCTATAGGAATAAACATAGTACATATAGGGTTCAGTGCTCTCTGCAATTTCAGGCAACCATTTGGGGTCTTGGAACAGATCCCCTGTGGATAAGGGGGAATCTACTGTATTAAAGTACAATATCCCTCACAACCTGGCCCCGGGTGACCACCAGCCTTCCCTGCCCCCGCTCCCTTAGACTTCCAGTGCGGTGGAGTCTAGCCTCTTCCCGCACTTCTCAGCGACCTGTCACACTGGATGTTTTATGTCTCCGTACCTGTGTAAGTGCCGTTCCTTTTGCCTTGAAGGAACTTCCCTGGTCTTTTTTTAACCCCTAACTGGTAAATGCCCACCATTCCTTCAAAACCCAAACAAAAAGAATCTTTCTCTGACCCGTCTTCCTTGACCCCTCTTCTTGTCTCTCCTGCTTAATATTAATTCCCTCTCCACCCCTCTCTTTCCATAGCACTTCCTTTATCTCTTTAGCAAAGCATTCATTGTCCGCTACTACTCCCCATTTCCCCAGTCAAGATGATATCCTTAAGCAGATGTATAATTATTTCAGTGATATTGACACTGAACACCAGAAGTCTTTCTGGAAACAAAAATTACAGATTTCTTAGGATCAGTTTTAATCCTTCATAGCTACACTTTGGCTCTCTTTAAATACTAAAATATTTCATAGCTTCCTCAAGTCAGATAGAAAATAGCACCTTATTTGTGTACTCCGTTTAATATTATTTCAACACCTACTGCCAGGCACTGAGAATGTAAGAGAGAAATCCAGACAAAGCTCTCGTCCTCAAGGAGTTTACTTTGTAGTGCAAGAGAGTGACAAATGACCATAAATAATAAGAAAATATGAAGTTGACTAGATGGTGATAAGAAATGTGGAGGAAAAATATAGCCATATTAAAAAAGATAGGGTTTGTATAGAGAATGTTATTTTATGTGGAGTAACCCGTAATCTGAGAAGACCTCTAGAGATAATAATAGAGGAAATTGGCGGTGTGGAGAGAGATGATCCTGTACAGAGGAACCCAGTGCAAAGGTGACGTGGGAGGACTGGACGTATGCAAGGGGCGAAGGGGCAGTAGTCAGAGTGGAGGGAGACAGTGGTGGTAGGACCCGATTGTTGTAAAGTTTCTGGGGTTTATTTTGAGTGAGGTGGAACGAGTGAAGTGTTTGGAGCAGGTGAGTGACAGAGCTGACTTACCCTCCTGAAAGAATCCCTCAGCTTGTCACACGAATAATAGACGGGGTAGCATGAGGACAAGGGCATAACAGGGAGATGGTTAACCGTTTCCTACAATAATCCAGGGGCAAGATGACAGCATTCCCAACTAGAGCTGTAGCAGAAGAAGTAGTGAGAAGGGCCTGGACTGCAACTGTGACTTGAAGGTAGCTCAGCAGGATTTGCTGATAGATAAATCACTGGGTAGAAAGAAAAAGAGGAAATAAAGGTAATTTATTTTGTCTAAATAGCATGAAAAAGGAGATTACCATTTACTAAGATGGGAGGAATGATGATTTTGGAAGGTGGGAACTGAGTAGTAAGGCGATGAAGAGTTTTGCTTTTAAATATGTTAATGATCTATAACTAGAACTCTCTCTCAAAAAGGAAAGTGATGCTTTTTTTCTCTTGCCAAGATCACAAGAGACTTAAAGCTGCAGATGTGCCCATGCAGTGGGTTATACACCCAGATGGTAAGATTTGCAATGTGATGTGGCCTACTTGCCTCAAAACCTAGTGGATTTGAAAATGGAGGTTAAGTCTCCCAATGTCACAGACAGCTGTCTGTATTTCAGAAAGATAAGAGCAAGATCCTAATTAGATAATTAAGCCTCGAGGCAGTTCGGCTTGGACAGAACTGCACCCAGAGAAAACCAGGATTAACGCACAGGCTGCTTCTTCATTTCTCAGGGTTCTCCAACACATGGAGGTGCCGTGTCTAGCCAAGAGACTTTCTGTACTTGCTTAAAAGGTGGGTGATTTTGCCTCAAAAATAAGAACTCATCAGTGTCTTCTTTTCTTAAAATGATAGGCTACTCTGGAAGTTGAGGTTGACAGGTGCATCCTTCAGAACTTATGTGCATACAGTATTTAAATAGATGCTCTTGCGTGCGAGAACCTCTATGAAGCAGGTTGGACTGCCTCAGTTGTCAGCTAAGGAATCCAAGTCTAAAAAAGGAAAAAAGAAACTAAATTCTAGGAGCAGCGAGTTGCAGTACGAGTGTGCTAAGGTAATTACATCAGAGCTGGAGTGAGGAACAACCTGTCTGTACTTGGGGGCAACATTCTTTACAGCATGGCACACGAATATAATCACTGAGCATTTAACTGCCTTTTAAATCTCTTATGTAGGTTTTTTTTTTGGAACCAGTAGAAACCTCTGCAGTGTAGTTTATGTATGCGTGTTGTTGGGAAATAATTCAGAGGAGGCTATTGGCAAGTTGAGGAAGGACTTGCTTGTATTGAGTGATCATAAAATATCTTATATAAGCTATTGGAGACTATCCAGTTCTTTCTTGTTGCAGAGAAACTTGTCCTCCAACTCCTGGAAACAGGAATTTTAGACTCAACCAATGAAGGTGAAGGGAATAGCATTACCTCATCAAAAGTGCTTTTCATTGGCTGCTCACTTTTCAAGTCACTTTGAGATAGTTTCTAATACTTTAACCCTTGTGTTTATCAATTCTTCTCAGTGGAGTCTTCGCGCTAACTCTTGGTCCCGTGGACATTCTGTGTGCCATAACGTCATTAGAATAAAGAAGCAAATGCCACTATTTCCATTCAAAACGTAAAACAATACCGATGGTCAATTGGGTTTTTAAAAACTCTAAAGTTCTTTCTGCTGAGTCATAATGTCTCTATTTGCATGCTAGAAGAATATCAGTCCTTGAAAAAAAAGAGCAGAGAGAATCATAAACTGATGTCCATTGTGTGTACCATACCCCGTGGCCTCTGAAACATCCAGTATTTTCCGTGGGCTGTACGTCCTCATCCATTTGTCTTTGGCAAGTTGGGGGTTAGTGTTGGGTTCAGGTGCTGGAGACGAGAGTTGAAATCTATGTATGTGGAAAACTGGTGAGTATAGCTAAGGGGGCAGGAGCATCTTGAAAGGAATCTGGGGATATAAGACTCACGTGGTCTATCAAGAGCAGATACCTGCTCTTGTTATAAGAATGCTTTCCCCGCCTTCCTAATCCCACTGATCCTTTAGGCGAAAGTAAAATCCCATTGCTTCTATTTAAAACAACTCTAACTCGTCTTACCTTACTTCGACACCTGTTTGCCCTGTTTCATGAAAGCCCTGTGCTAGTATTGTAACCTGGTCTGTTGCTATCTCACACTGTCTATCTCCTGTTGTCAATTAGGTTGTAAATGCTATAAGGTTACGATGTAAGAGTTACATTTTTTTGCAACTTTCTTAGAAGCCAGCACAATAAAAATCTGAAGACTAGTTAATATGGTGATGATTGAGTCAGAGCTTGGGAATAAGGAACTGGAAGTGACCATAGTTTTTAATAGCTAACAGGATGAGGAAAGTCTACTCCAGAAAAGAAGGCCTGTGTTTGTTTTTTTTCTTAAATCCTCAACTGAGGGTATGTTTATTGATTTTTAGAGAGAGAGGTAAGGAGAGAGAGAGATGCGAAAAAGGAACATTGATTGGCTACCTCCTGTAACCTCCACTACTGGAGAGCGAACGTGCCACCAGGTGTGTGCCCTGAGGGGGCATCAAACCCTCAAGTTGGTGTATGGACTATGTTCCAACCAACTGAGCCACACCCCCAGGGCTTGTTTTCTTTCTTTCTTTCCTTCTTTCTTTCCTTCTTTCTTTCTTTCTTTCTTTCTTTCTTTCTTTCTTTCTTTCTTTCTTTCTTTCTTTCTTTCTTTCTTTCTCTCTTTCTCTCTCTCTCTCTTTCTCTCTGTCTCTTTCTCTCCTTCCCTCCCTCCCTTCCTTCCTTCCTTCCTTCCTTCCTTCCTTCCTTCCTTCCTTCCTTCCTTCCTTCCTTCCTTGTCTCTTTCTCAGTTCACAGACCTAGTTCTTTGAGTTTTGAGGTTGCTAAAGGTATAGTGAGCTTGGAAAAGATCTAGATTTGTTACTTGACTCTGCCACTTCCTGCGTTGTGATTTTGGATTAGCCACTTAAATTCCATGACTTTCAGTTTCCTTGTCTGTAAAGCTGGGATAAACTGTTCACAAAATAGTTGCAGGGATTGCAGGAAGGTACATAGATCCACCCACCTTGCCATCTTTTTTACCTGCTTCCCTTTACTCTAGGTAAGATCTATGCATCTGGATGGTAAGAAAGAAAATTTTGTGATTAGCAGGAAATTTTACCTCCTACTTTATTCATCCTAGCTCAGCTATGAGATGCTAAAACCCTTCCCTTGTGCTTTAACTTCCTTCTAAGTCTCTAACCAGTCCCCATCAAGATAGAAAGAAGAACACTGACAGAATCCAACTTCTGAATTAATGGTCTTGAATTCAATTGGTTGTGACTGATCTTCCTTATCTCCGATGACCCTTGAGCATCGAATGTCACAGGCTGCAGCCTGCAGTTTTACCTCTGGAGTGCACCTCTTTGTTCCAAATGGCTGGGCATCGTCTCCCTGCCCAACTCCTCAGTTCCAGGATGAGATAAGGGTCTTAACCTCATCTGTGGTGCCCTTTAGCAGGACCTGCACCTTGTCGTTGGCACTTGTGTTTCTCAGGAAGGAGTTGTGCTACCCTGTCAAGCTAACGGGACTCACGTCATGAACCGCAGGCTTGACCTGATTCTCTGTTGTCACCACTCACAGGGACCTGTTGGTCACGCTGTCTTTGAGAATTACACTGGATTGCTGAACCCCCAGCTGGCACACACGTTCTTCAAGATCAGTTGATTCATCCAGTCTTTCACTGTTTTCATCCCTTCTTTCATCCATTTTTTGAGCACGTAACTCTACTTGAAGCCTTGACCTAAACCCCAGGGTCCAGAGTGGAATATCCAGTTCCCCTGGTCTTGATCTGAGCACGCCTTGGCTTCCCCGTGTACTGCACTGATCCCCATAGGGGTCACAGTCAGCCTGAGTTATCCTTAAATGGTACCTGCCACCTTTTATAGGAAAAGATATTCAAATGGGGAATGAAGAAAATGAATATTGAATAATGTGGATATGTCCCGACATTTTAAATTCACCTCAGAGCAAGTAAACTATGGCTCTTCCAGAGTAGATTTATTTACATGAACAACAAACAGGTAAAATAACAGGGTAGAAACAGAAAAATCTTTAAAAGTATAAAGTAATGTACTGCACTTGTTTAGTGTGAGATCGAGCATCAGGCAAAACAAATTTGACACAGGACTCTGTCTTCCCTAAACAAATGCCCTGGTCTTAATAGATGGCTTTGTTATAGTCCTAATGATTTAATGGAAATGATCAAAATCTTTCTGAGTATTTCTTGTTTTTATTTTTAAAAAAATCGATACCCAGCTTTCCATCAAATTACATAAAGGGTGAAGCCAATATGTGTAGAGTACAGAGTCTGCCAGAGCGTCTATTTAAAATGACCTAATGCAAGGACAGGTGCCCTGAAGCCTTCGGGACACTCCGTGCCGCAGCCAGACGGTGTTCCCTGAGCCAGTGCTCGCGAGAACCAGGGCTCCCCAGGGCAGTCGCTCTCCGCCGGTCAGACTTGGGGTTCAGTCATCTGCTGGAGCCTGACTTTCAGTGGTCCCGTAGAGTCTCTTTCCCTGCCACGCTGACCCTGGAGTTTTTATGGGGAGGTGAGCACACACCAAAGCCAGAATTCAGCCTGGCCCCTGGGACCCCAATTTAACTCCATGTTCGAGTTCTGCCCGCCTGGATCATTAGCTCCTTCCCTAAGGTTTCTTTTCTTATAGTCTACCTAGTCTCCATGATCAGATTCTGTTTTTCTAAGTAGCTTGTAAATTCCTTTGTTTTCTCAACAAATATTTATTGAACAATTACAATGTGCCAGGAAGGTATGGATTAGAACAGGAACAGGTGAGATACCCCTACGTTCACCGAGTTTACAGTTCACAAGACATTGCTACAAAATGTAATAAGGATTGATAGGGTAAGGACAATTCCCATCTCTTCTAAGGGCTTGGTCTTGAATTCTACTCAGTGAGGAAATTTCTGGTGTACCTGATACCAGAATCCTGTCCCCCCGATTCGATTTCCCCACACTGTCCTTTCTACCTGGTTCTATTTCTCAACCCTGATCACTTAAAACCTCATAACCGAAGCCTGTCTCACTATTTACCTAACTTTGGAGCGGCCCAGGTATCTCTTCAGCAGGTCTCTGTGGCAGGTCTGTTACCTCCAGCAAGGCTTCGGCTTTTTGCCTCGGGCTACCCCCTCTGTCCTGCGCCCCTCTCAGCTTCGTGGGCCAAGGTCCCTGGATTCCACGCATGGCAGCTCACCAGGCCGCAAAGATCTCTGCAAATATAGCTTCATGCAAACTTAGACTTGGCCCTGGGTTTCTCTGTAGCCAAGCTCTTCCAGTGCCTTCTAAGATACAGCACAGTGTTTCTCTTTTTGTTGTTGCTGCTCGGGTACAGTTGTCTCCCTTTCCCCCCCGCCACTCCCACCCTCCCTGCCCATCCCCACCTCCCACCCTCGATCCCGCCCCGCCTT